>CAVNZG010000568.1:174177-363047 GCA_963693315.1 Diogma glabrata
ATATCTTCTTCAGTCCCGCCTGTTTTTGCTACAGTACAACCAAGGTACACAAATTTGTCAACTTCGTCCACTTGTGTATTGTTGATGGTAATTGGTGTTATCGTTTTGGTGTTCAATCTCATAGCCTTTGTTTTTCTGATATTAATGTTGAGACCGACTTCATGTGCAAGGGTTGATAGCTTCTGTATTTTCTGCTGCATGTCCGTATGTGTGTGTGTAAGTAGACAGATGTCATCTGCGTAGTCTAGATCATTGAGCCGTCTTGTTGTATTCCATTGGATTCCATTTGGACTTGCATCATCGAGCTTTCTCATGATACTATCTAGTACTATTAGGAATAGTAGTGGGGATAGTACACAGCCTTGTCTCACTCCTCGGTGGTTGTAGTATTCATCACTCTGCTGTCCTTTGTATTGTATTCTGTTTGCAGCATCCCGGTACATTTCTTTGATTAGATCAACTATTTTCTTCGGGATGCCCATTTCACAAAGTGTTTTCCATATCGCGCTCCTGTTGATTGAGTCGAAGGCGCGTTCGAAGTCCACGAAGAGGAGATACAATGGTGAATTCCATTCATTTGATTGCTCAATGATGATACGGATTGTGTTGATATGATCGGTACAGCTTCTTCCTGGTCTAAAGCCGGCTTGTTCATTTCTTAGTTTCATGTTAATTGATGGAGATATTCTTTCGAGAATGATCATTGCAAGTATTTTCATTATTGTGTTGAGCAGAGATATACCTCTCCAATTTTTGCATTCTCTTAGATCACCTTTCTTTGGGATTGTTATGGTTAAACCTTCTTTCCATTTGGTTGGTATTTTACCTTCGTTCCATACATCAGCTAATAGTGGTGTTAGAGCTTCTGCTGTTGTGTTTACATCTGCTTTGAGTAATTCTGCTGATATATTATCTGTACCAGCAGATTTGTTGTTCTTGAGTTTCTGTATGGCATCTCTAACTTCCCGTTCCGTTGGTGGATGGGTGCTAATAGTTTCGTTATAGTTGTCATCCGGAGACTGCAAGTTATTTTCTTGTTGGTGGCAGTTGTCTTCGAAGTATTCTTTCCATCTATTTAGCTGTTGTTCGCATATTTCTATTAGCTGCTGCTGTTTCCGCAGTCTTGAGAATGCTTTCTGTATATCTTCTGCGATCATTCCTTGCCATCTTTTTAACTTGTTTTGCTGTATTTTCATATTTGTTGCGGATCTCGCTTGTGTTCTGGTGACACAACTGCAACTTGAGCTGTCGACGCTCTTCAATTTTCTTCCATGTATCATCGCTAATCCATGGTTTCCGTGATTTGTCTTGGTAGCCTAGCACATCTGTAGCAGTTTTGACGTAAGCTTCTTTAACTTGTTCCCATTTTTCATCAATGCTGGTGGTTTCGTTGTTTAGTAGATTGAGCTGGAGCGACTCTTTGAAGATGTTATTTGTATTTTTGTCGCTCAATCTATTGATGTTAAATTTCCTCTGACATGACTTGTTGTTTTGTTTTACAGCGGCTGGTTTAATTTTGAATGTTGCAATTACCAGTTGATGGTCGCTGTGTATGTCTGCTCCTCGTTTTGCTCTGACGTCTTGTAGTGAGGATAGAAACTTCTTATTCACCAGTACGTGATCAATTTGATTCTTGGTTCTTCCATTTGGTGATGTCCAAGTGTATTTGTGTATGTTCTTGTGTGGGAACTTGCTGCCTCCTATGAATAGTTGATTTGTGACACAACAATCGATGAGCCTTTCTCCATTATTGTTACGTGTTGATTCTAGTGCATTTTTGCCCATGACTGATTCCATTCCGGTGTTGTCGTTTCCAATTTTGGCATTGAAATCCCCTTGTATTATTTTGATGTCATTTCGGTGTGCACTAGCCAGCGTTGCTTGGAGCTGTTCGTAGAATTCATCTTTTGTCGCATCATCAGCTTCTTCGGTAGGTGCATAGCACTGTATGATCGTTGTGTTTCTAATTTTCGATTGGAATCTTGCTGTTATTATTCTGCTACTGATTGGTTTCCATTCGAGAAGTGCTTTCTTTGCGTTAGGTGTTGTTAATATTGCTACGCCTTGTTCATGTGTGTTGGATTTACCAGAGAACATCATATAGTTTCCTTCAGTTGTTGTTAACTCTCCGCTGTTTTTCCATCTAACTTCACTGAGTCCTAGTATCTCGATGTTATATTCTTTCATTACTTTCTCAACTTGTGCTAGCCGCGATGTTTCTATCAGAGTTCTGACATTCCAGTTTCCTACTCGTGTCCGGGTACGATAGCTAAGGGTCGATATTTTATTATTCCGGTTTGTTTTGCTTTGTATCTTTCTAGTATGCGTTTCTTTAATCATTTGAATTTCGGATTCACCTTTCGGATTAACGGGTGATTGGGCCATCGAATCCTAGCCAGTTTCCAGGGCTGCTGGATAAGGTATACTGGCATACCGTGGGCGAGATATTCCTGCTTCAATGTGATTCAATCGTATTTCCATATTTTTTCTGGTGAAGTTCCCAAGCGGTCACCCGTTTAAGTTCGCACCCTTCCCAGTGTTGCTTAACTTCCTTGTAAGTGATGTTGTTGACTTATCCACTTCTCCATCTCGCCCACAGTGTTTAATATATTTAAATTTAAATAATTAATCATTACAAACACAAACGATCAAACGATCATTTTCTCTTACCATCTACCATCTAAACATATAACGATAAAATCATATTGCAGCGCTAAACGATTAATTAACTAATTAATTGAGTTGTTCGAAAAACGAACCCAAATAAAAAATCCATTTCAGGTTCAATGGCTTTTGTTGTCAATTTTGGTTGGCGCTAAAATAAAATAAAATTTCATTCCTTTTCGAGCTTTTAGCAAGTTACTACATTTAACAAGTTTAATGTGTATTCTAAAAATCCGTGCGCTTGGATATTATATATTTAAAATTCCTAAAGCTGTTCATAGAGTTATACAATAAACTTACATATTATATTTATACGAAAATATTGTTTGTAATAAATATATTTCGAACCCAAAGTGCTGGTGTTATAAATTATTATAAATTTGCAACCAAATATCATCAAACTTAAACATATTGCATCATTTGAATTGCAAGAAAAAACAATTTATTTGGGGTTTCAAAGTTTACAATTTTAACAGCTCTTAGTTGGATTACTATGTTTTTTTATAAATCCGTAGTTGGATTGTTATGTTTATTTTTAGTATAATTTACAACTATTACAACGAAGATGGAGCACCTTAATTATTTAAATATCTTAAATTTGATTATAATTTTGTTAAATATATAATTAAATTAACAATTAAATAAATATTTATAAATTTTATGCATTTGTTACAAAAAATAGTGTGTATTATACTAGTGCGAATGCGTTTTCAAAACGCGAGTTATTGCAGCACTACGGTCGTTCTGCAAACTAACTCTTGTTTGGAAAACCCATTCGTACTAGTAACATAATTTACAGTGGCGAAGCGTGCTTTTGAAGCTAGGGTAGACATATTCAAAAGTTTTATTAATATGCCAGTAGAAACCAATTTTAGTAAGGTTTTTGGACGTTTGTGGAGTTTGAGAATTGAGACGCTAGCTGAGATTTGCACCCACATTATGTCTAAAAAAACTTACGTCCGTGTATTTTTATTACTATTTTTTATTCGCCGCAAGCAAAACATTTTAAAAAGATTGTTTAATTTAAATCAAAATTAAAAATTTCATAAATTTTGAAATGAAAATATTTTGAACAAAAGTACCTTTGACCAAAATATTTGTTAGTTTTTTTTCCAAACAAATCGTATAAATATGACAAGAACAAATAATTGAAAATAAATAATTGAAAAGTTGGTTTCATTATTTATTTATTTTTATATTTTAAAATATTTTTCTTAATTCACTATAAGCAAAAACTAACAACTATTACATTCATGAAAACTAAAAAAAAGGCTCAGTAGTTAATTTTTGTAGAAAATCTTTCTCAATCGATAATAATGACAACGCCTCCAGCCTTGCACTTTTCATAGAACTTCGTAGCTCATTTTTAATACGTTTCTCAGTAGTGTTAAATCTCTCATAGAAGAAATTGTGGTCATTAGAATTGTTAAAAAAAGAATTAATAATTTAACGACCTCACTATAAACATTGTTTAACCCATTTTCAGATCTGTATTTAAAAAAAAAAAAGACCAGACTTTAATACATGTTTTTATCACTGTATATTATTGAAAGCTCAATTTGTAATGAAGCGCTTTCTTCGTTGCAGAACAACGAATAGGCATAGCAGGTCGCGTAACTGTATGAGGTTATTTATATGCTCCTGACTAGCGACAGCATTGGGATCGAGTTGTAATTCCTGCTACTCCAGCACAAATACGGAAATGTACGCGAATTACATGATTTATCCGGAAATGAAAAAAAAGACAAGTGAAAGAACGAGACTTTGGTGACCCCTTTGGTGAAAGAACCGCGATCAGCACATCCAACCCCACATTTAATCACATACTCTCACACTCTCACACCTCATACCCTCTCGCACCCTCACACACATTCACTCTTTCATCCATCTCCACATCCAGGCCCACACTCAAACACACTTGAAACAAGCCACTATTTATAATTTTTCTATTTTTGGTTAATACACTTAATAAGTTTTTGCAGTGCATTATTTTATTGTCAGAATTAAAATGAATTTATAAAAAGTTTGTTTTTGTTTATTTTGTTAATATTTATTTTAAAGGAGATAACCTATGAAGAAAATATTATTTCCCTATCTCAAATATTGAATAGATACAAAATAAAACAAAAAAAAATTATAATAAAATTTGTTCATTTTTATGTTGCAAATTTTTTTGACAATTATGGTTACCTTTTTATATTCCAATTAATTCGATAAAATATATCGGAACGAATACAAGCAATACCAACAATATATTTTGATACGAGCCACAAGAGTCGTCCAGCTGGCATACGGTCTTCAAGCCCAAATTTGAGCTTGGCCTGCCCTTTACCGAAAATTTAACTTACAATTCGAAAAATAAAAGAATTAAATCGAAGCCAAGATAAAACATTCATGGATAAACTTACAGCATCGTTGGTTGAGCGGGTTAGGTTGAGTAACGTTGGCCAGCTTGTTCGACAATCAGATAGAACAGGTGAATTACCAACATCTACCGAGAAACAGAATTTAACAAAAATTCGGTTCCATTTGTTTTGAGGTTCTTGTCAAAATGATGACATCTCCATTTAATTTTAGTTGATAAATTAATTATAGTCCGCTCATCTTGTTGGTATAAGCATTATAATGCAAATGTTTGATATGAAAGCCAACCTTCTTATAAATTTGACGATGAACCATTACGTGACACAACTTCAAGTTCTTTCGTTTGACCATCAACCATATTGTTATATAAATGCAATATAAAATTGAAATAACACTTTAGGGATGATTATCACAAGAATCTATGGTAGTTAACACTACTTTAAACTTTCCCTTACTTTGGCGGTTAAATTTTTACTGATTTTTTTAAGAATTTATATCATAAAATTTTTGTAATTTTAATAATTATGCAAAATTTCTGGTATATATATGGTTTCAATTAAATTCTGTCACTCATACGCGCATGCAACAAATATACTCGCACATTCAGACCCACACCTAAAAGTAATAAAACTATGAAACTTACCGCATGGTTTTGTCCAGATCCCGCCATTTACTCCTTTGACATCAGCCGTTCATTCCTTCCACTGTAGGTTCCGGATTATAATTGTAAATCACACCGACAAGTGGTGATGCTTCTCCCACAAGTAACTTCTCTTTGCTCTCCCAAACTTCGTTACACCAGTAACGGGAATAAGCCAATCTGCTTTATCAGTTGATATAATTTGCAAACACAGATGAAGCTTCCAATATCAAACACAAAACATAACCTTTTTCTTTTATCTCTTTAAAATTTATTTGATAAACTTCGGTATAAATTTAATATGGTATAATATTAGCGAGTCGTTATGGCCTAACCTTCTAGTTATCTTCAATTCAATTTATGTAATTTAGTTAATTTTTCTGTTACTGTACTATGCTAAGTTACGGTAAAAATTTCTAGGTACAGTTTCCTTAATGACTAACACACCGAACAATAAATTTTCCTATTATCTACGTTTAACTTTATGATGTATTGTTAGGCGTAAATTCTCCACTGAATAATATAACAGACCCAGTCTGAGCTACGGCGGCTAGATAGCCTTAATTTATTTTATCAGAAGTATTCACGGAACTAATTTAACTTCCAACTCAGAGTATAACTAAATGTATCCTTTTTCTGATATGAGATAATACAGGGTTAATCCAAACCACTGTTGAAATTTAATGTATGTCCAATTAATCGTAAGCCTTTAAACATAAGGGATAATCCTAACCCTATATAACATGGATTATTTTACAGGTATGGTATGTTCACCGTACTATGACAAAAATTGTTCAATGAAGACTGTAGTGGTAAGTAAGTAATATAATTGCGCTATGGAAATGTCCACGGAGCCAATTTGAATTCAAAATCTATAGTTGTTTACAACTTAAATTATCTAATCCATCTCGCACTTTAGAATAATTTAATTTCTCTTTAATTACAGAACTGCGTACAAAAGAATTTTCTGTAAGATTTTTTGTTTAATTTAACTAACATATAACACGAATGAAAAAGGCGAGACCGGTTTAATTAGATTGTTATGGTTGCTAACCTTTAACAAAGTCACACATTATCTAGAACATTAATGGTTCACACCAGAAAATTACTATACTATGAGTCGCAACACATTATTGGAATTCAAAATCCAAGATGCACCGAATTTACTAGCACTACATTTAACAAAATTAAACTAATCACACAAAGAATAATTTAATTAAATTAAAAATAAAATAAGTTGACGTGACACTGGTTTTATTTCATGCATGCAGAAATGTCAACCACCAAACAGCTGTCTATCATCTAGACAAAAATAAGTCGACTAAGAGATCGCCATACGAAAATTCGCCGCTTTTATAGCAAAAAAGATACAAACATGTTCACATCTCGAATTAACGAATTATGATCGAAAACAATCACGCACAGAGACACCTATCATGAAATGATTTTTGAACGATATATTTGCTAAGTGCAGACACATGAAATATCAACTGTTTGTCGTACGTCTACAGGGGAGTAGCGAAACTAATGACTTTAGGTTGAAGTCTCGAAATTATATTTAGACCGCATTTCCACTTGGTGCCAAATTATGCCAAATGTACTAAATCAATTTGGAGAATTATTTTAATTAATCAAAACAAGATGTTGTTTTGTTTTCTTTGTAACCAATCTGTAAGAAATTCCTACGTTAAACAATATCGGACAACTTGATCGTACCAATTATAATTGAAAGTCGGTGGTTTTATAAAACCGAATTTAGACTCAGCAGTTAATTGAAACCCAATATTATTCGAATATCGAATTATCACAACCAATTTTAAAATAGCAAACTACAATTGATTTACAGCAGAATCCCGCTTGCGGGAATCATATATGTATATGTATCTAGCAGAAAAAAGAATCGATAGCAATAAATATAACGGTTCCAGGTTAATTTCTATTCTGATTACCGGATACAATTTTAAGGCAGGAAAACAAATTGATAAATATGCACAACTATTTTAGGTTTCACGACAACAATAGCAGACGGCGGTTATGGTTTGAGTTTACGGAGGAATAAATTAATCATTATAGTGAAATTATGCTTGTGAAAACGCAGTGTGGCTCAAAATCAGTGTATTACACAAAAAAAAAATATTTTTAATGGAATAATAAATTAGTGTAGCGGAAAATATATTAACGGAGGACTATGAATTAAGTATGGTAAAAAAAAATTAGTTACGAATGTCGCGTGTAATGAAAATGTGAGATATATGATAAAGTAGTGGATCTATGAATCCGGGAATTATCCAACGGCGTCGTAATTACTTCGTTACAAATTTTTATCGTTCTTTGGTAAAAAATATAGGATATTAAAAGAGATTAGCAAAAGCAGGTGCAATTGTTTTGTGTGCTTTGAATTGGGCTGAGTCAACCAATTCTATAAAGTTAAATCTACTAAAATCTGAAAATCCAACTTCCATTTGAACTATTTAATTACATCAATTATTTCAAACGCTATTTGGAGTGAAGCGTAGCGAAACTCCATTTTCCCCGATTCGGATTTTTGATTGTCCGCATACTCCTCCCAAACTATTAAAGATATCAAAATGAAATTTTGCATGTAAGACGACATCTAGCCATAGATGGTTTACAAAAAAATATTGAAAATTAGACATACCACGGAGGAATAATCACCAAAAAACGGTTCCCATAGACTTTCAATGGGAAAATTGGGAAAATTGCTTGCTTCGCTCCTTTTTATCAATTGCATTTTGCGTTGGTTACCTAGTTTATTTGTCCCAATTGGACCGTATTTCGTAAGCCCTATTTGTACCAATTCGATCGTAAAAATTATAACAAAATCAAAAATTCAAACTTTTTCGAAAATTCCAAAAATATTGCAATAATTATAACTAAATCAAAAATTCAAACTTTTTCCAAATTGCTAAAAATATTGCAAAAATTATAACAAAATCAAAGATTGAAATTTAAAAATTACAAAAATTATAACATAATCAAAAATTGAAAATTATTTCCAATTATGTCTCTTGCGCTCCAGCGGTTTTCTAGATTTTGTCGACTGTGACGGCCGGCCGGAAGACAGACCGACCTTTTTCTTTTTCTTTTTGAGGGCAAGATTTCCACTTTTGGCTCGAGATTGTAATACTTAGGTCTTTTAGATCAAAGTAAAAAAGAAAAAATAGTGGTAATTTCCAAAGGGCGGGATTTTCTAAAAGGGATTTTCTACAAAAATCGATAAAAGAACCTATGATGCGCTGATAAGTTGCACGTACAAAGTTTTACACTAAGTCTAAATTTAGTTGGTGAGCAATGAACAAAGAAATAATTTGGACTTTTCAAATATTAAAAGATTGTCAATTCAATAATATAAGTTCAATAATAATAGAATTAAATAATATAATTAAAATCAACAACAATCTCGTTTGTTTTGATATAATTTAATTGTTTTTCCTTAAAAAAAACGAAATAATATGACGAAACAAAATATATAAACAGAAATAGACATAAACAAAACTGTCTATCTAAGAAGGAACAAAAATTGAAAATTTGTTGTTGTTGCTATTGCTTATTACAGTAGTCATAATTTGAAACGTCTACTCTGAGAAATAGTACATTATTTATTTAGGAGCTAAAGTGATACTTTTTGTGTTGAGTCTATAGTTTGACAATTATAGACGAAACACAAAAAGTCACTTTAGCTCCGAATTAAATACACTATTTTTTCGGCAAACGTTTAAATTTTTTATAAATATGAAATTAATACATCAAACTTTTTATAAATATGCATTTTTATCGTCATAATTACTTCCAAAAAAGAGAAAAAAACATTTAAATTTGTATGAATAAAATTTTTTTATCAAAGGAGCCTTTTCAAAATTTCATAATATGAGAATCAACTTATTTTTTGTTGTCATGGTTATACAATATGTTTGAAAAAATAACAAACTAACAAATAACAAATGCTACTTTACAGCCTCCGTAATATAAAATAAAAATGGCGTTACTTTTGCTGTCACTAGACGTTACTTTTGCTGTCATGCTAAAAAGTGAAACTTTAGCTACCTCCCTAGCGGCAGTAAAGTTAAACTTTACAGCCGTTTGCCGAAAAAAGATTTTTGTTTGATTGTATGAAACTGGGAAATGTGTGTGTTAAAGCTTCAGGTTCATAGATAATATTTTTTTTGTTCTAATGTTCGTATTAAAACTAAATGATTTTCTATGAACGTTTGACAAAATAGTATTAAGTCGGCAATTTGTGAACAATATAAAAACAAAGGTTTATATTTATATATTGTTTGGGTAGACACTATGTCTAGTGTGTCTATACCAACGCTACGCCACTGACAATCTACTATTATGAATTTGTTTTATTATAAGTTAATAGAAAATTAATATATTATAATTATATAAAAAACAATATGTTAAAATTTATTAATTTTATTGTAATTAATATTATTAATAATAATAATGATATTAATTACAATAAAATTAATAAATTTTAACAATAATAATAATAATTTTAACAATTTGTAACGATCGCAATAATCACGAAACAATAATAAAACCAAATTCATCTTCGTTTTCAATTCATTAAAAATGTATTTCATTAGTTTCCATTCATTTTCACATTAACAATAATTTAAAATTTTCTAATACTTAACTGCTAGTTAAATTTCAATTGTACTATAAAAAGCAACGAACGTACTAAATTTTTATTTCCAATTCTAACAAACAGATGTCGTTATTAATCTTTATTGAATTTTCTTTTAGTATTACCTGAGCTATTTTGACATGATAAGATGTCAAAAAGAATTAACAAAAACACATTTTGTTTTTAGAAATAGGTCATTCTGTTTTTGAATCTTAAAATAAAATGTTCAATTGAGTTTGTGAAAACATTACATAAAACTAGATTCATTAATGTGTTAAGATATATGTGGGCTTTTTTTAAGTTAATTGCTAACTAATGTGATGTGAAATAATACAAGTCCATCAATTACAAAATATTATAAGTCAAATTTACAATGAAATTATTATTGTGTTATGGTTGTAAACATTAATAAGAATACAAATAAAAATTTATTATGGCCAATTGTGACTTGTAATTGTCCATTTTATAAGAAGTTAACATTAATGAAAATGTTTCATCCTGTGACACCAGATGTTCTTTGTTTTCGATATATATAATACAAATCTGGATTATCAAAAAGATGTCAAGGTTTTTGATTAATAATAGCAGCAATAGTAGTGGTGCGTAGTTCCAAATGGATATTCTATATTTCAAATCAGGAATTAAACAAATATTGGCTTAAAGGAATTCACTGGGTACCCGAAATAATATCTCTGCTTATTCAGAACGAAATTTAACAACTTTGGAGCGTGGTATTGCAACTGGTGGAAACAGCATCAACAACAGAATATAAAATAAGGTTTTTATTATTTATATTATTATGATTACTATTTTTTCGTTAGATTTTTGTACTTATTAATTTTTTTTGATGGAAAAATAAATTCCAGCTATAAGAGATTTCCAAAGTTAAGTTTCGTTTGGGGGATAAACGGCATCCCGGGTAAATTAATTTAGTTACCAAAGGTCCAAATGTTATACGTGACGCCGAACCAAACAGGACCCGTTAGGTTTTTGTTTTGTGGGTGTTGCCAGCGTAGCAAAACAAAAACGTGTTTTGATAGTAGAAACCGTAATAACGGTTAATTTTTCATATTTACCAGATTGGTTTAAATATATTTTAGCGAGAGATATTTTTACCAAACACTTTTTGGATAACCAGTTATTGGTTTTTTTTTATTTTTAGGAAAGAAATTAATTATTATTATACAATTATTAATAATAATATATAATTAATTACTATTATATGAATTTTTGGGGAAAAACCAGTGTTGGTTTTACGACGTACGGATTTTTGTTTATTTTTTTTTAATAAACCAGTTATTGTATAAACTGGGCGTTGTAGACCAGGTTGGTTTACGTGTTAATTTTTTGTTCGTAATACTACGGTATAATACAAACCAGTTTATGGTTTTGGTTTTTTTATTGTAAAAATATTTTATATACATTGGGAAGTTGAATATTTTATATAAAATTTGCAATAACCTTTGTTATTGGATTTCGTATTATATATTTTGAATTTTGTTAAGAATGTATACAATTATGAGGGGTCAGGGGTTATTAAGGAGGTGTCGGCCAGGTGGGTTTGAGCCCTGGATGAATGAAGTGGATGGGAGAGCGAATGAAGAGAGGAAAGAGAGAATGGTTGAGGCGAGGAATGTGGTGGATGAAATGATAAATGTGATTTTGGATGGAGTAAAACATAAAATATTTTTGGAATTAATGGATGATATTTATGAAGAAAAATATGATGAGGTTCTGGATAAATTGATTTGTGAGATTGTAAATGAGGAAGTGAATGAGTTGGTAGGAGAAGTGGTAGTTGATGAAGTGAATGAGTGTGTGGATGAAGTGATGGATGCGCGAGAGAGATATCGATTGAGGAGGCTAGAAAGGGATAGGAAAAGGTGGAGGGAGAAAAAGAGTAGGAGGAAGAAGCAGAAGGCAGCGTGGTTGGCCGAGGAGGTAGAGTTCTCGTCAGTCATGCACGCTTATGCGGAGATATTGGCTGAAGAGAACGCTATCTCTGAGTCCAATCACAGGGGAGAGAACCCTCGACGGTGGTTGGGACCGCAAGTGGCCCCGGGAAATTGTGTGCATCTTTGAAATGTATTTTGTTCTGAATTTGGAAAAAAACCGTTTTGGGGCAGTAATTTTTTTCGGAGACTGTTTTTTTATACTGTCATTGTACATAGTGTATATAGTAGGTTAATTGTTGTATAATTGTACATATTTGTACATATTTTTGGTATATAGGAAGCGGATGTAGTGGTTTGTGTGGAGTGTTATGTTACAATAGCACCAACGAGATGAAATTAAGAAACCAAACCGATGAAACGATTTAGCCATTTGAACTTTTTGTGAGTAGCTTTGGCAAATATTATACATTGATAGGAATTGGATAGTAGATCATATTTAAATATTTATACATTAATAAATTAGATCTGGAATCTGATGCTCGTTTTAACGGTGCATTTTGGCCTGCGTGAAATAAATACATGGTTTTAATTTCTTTACCACTAATGGTTATAATCGGTGAAAATCCTGTTTTGGTTGTGGTAGATTCGAACTATTTTTAATTTCGCGATGAAAATATTGTACATTCCACTACAGTTGAGCGTTTGTTAGAATTAATTGATTTTTTTTTGGGTGTTAATTTTTTTATTGTTGTGTAATGATTACAAGTGTGTAATTGATAATTTCTCTCAGCGGTACCTCTAACAAAGGATCCATGGGGCTTATCTCCTTAACATAATTATGTTCTTAGATCGCCTCTGTCCATTATGGACATGCGATCGAAGTTCATTGGTTTCTTCTCTTCATTTCAGAAGGAGTTTTCTGGTGATAAGGGAGTGACTACTGCTGGTCTGAACTTAGGTACAAACCAGTAGTACCATTCCCTGCACAGAAGCTTCTTTAACGAAATGAAGAGGAGAACCAATCATTTTTTTTTATCAGGATCGAGGCTTCACCTCACACAACTTCAACATTTTTCCACTCTTACATTTAGCTTGCAATAGACAGTTTTCATGAAGTTTAGGATTTGAAGTCTGGTGTTCGGGAGCGTTCTTCGACTATGGCATTAGTTTAATGGTAATTTATTTTTAGGTAGAACAACCGCAGCTGGGTCAGTAGAAATGGGCCTAGAGTCTAATCGTGACAGTTGCGATTGTTTTTGTTAGGTTGGGGAGATACTGTTCTGTAGAATCTGGTCGTTAGGGGCTTTTCTAGTCGGTTCTCACATGCATTGTTGGAGTGGGCTCGCGAACGCGATAATTCAAATACTAAATAAAATGGATATTGTAGCCATACTTACTTTTATGTGTCTCCAGACGAATCTAGATTTTGGGAATCTCTTATTATATTAAATAAAAATAAAATAAATCAAACAAATTTTTCAAAAAATTAAATAAATAATTTTTATTAAATAAAATAAATTTTCGTAAATTAAATTTTAGGTAACTAAATAATTTTTTTTTAAATTTAAATAATTTTAGGTAATTAAATAAAATAAATTTTTTATTAATTAAGCAATACGTCAAGAAATAAATAAATATTTTTTATTTTTTTTAAAAAAATAAATCAATATTTTGAGCTAGGACGTTGCATCCAATAAATAAACATCCTTTTTGAATATTTTTTATTTTTCAATTTTTTTTAAAATAAATAAATATATTTTAGGGGTGCTATCGTCAATAACTAATTTTAGGTATATATATATATTTCAGTATATCTGAAATTAAATAAATAAATTATATTTTAATATACATATTATAGGAATTTTTGTGAAAGATTCAGCAAAGATTAGCTACGACAGTGGTTCTTTTTGTTCCTTCACAAAGTTTGTTTTTTTTACAAAAATTTTCTGTTTTTTTTGGGGCGTTCGTTGTTTTTTTTCGTTTTACGGTTTTTATTGTTTTTACTTTTACATTTCCGTCGTACTAACTCTACATTTTTTTTTGGTTGTTGAGAATTGGTTTTATTATTGTTGTTTGATTTTGTGAATTCTGGATTTGATAAATTTTACCATCAAAATGTCAAACCAACTAGACGTTGACCATCCGTTCTATGGTCTGGAACCCACCGAACTGCAGATCGAATGTCTGGTTCGGGGTGTGGATTTTGGAGGGGTCAGTTGGGCAGAGGAACTGCGAAACCACGTGGATCATGGTGCAGTTCCAGTAACGGTATCTCATGCGAGAGACTTGGTAGCTGAGTCTCAAACGGTGGTGCAGGCAGCACAAGTTATTTTAGATCAAGTACGTCGACTTCAGTCACCGATTGATCAGACCCTCTTGGATGGTTTGGCGAATCGAGTGTTACATTATACGGGTAGGATGAATAGGTTGGGTCCTCGCAATGACTTGCAAGAAGCCCGCACCTACGCTATCTCACAATTGTCACGCGCTTGGAGTATAATAGGATCATTATCAACACGTCCAATTATGCAGAGTAAACCAGGAGTATCATCTGCTCCATCTGCTTCACCTGCTTTTCAACCAGATGAGAGATCCACACGATCCCAGTACGGCCAATATCGGAAACAATAAATAGTCTGAATCGTCCAAACCAGCAACATCAGAGACGGTCAGATCAATTACCACCGGCTTATTTCCAGCAATCTGGGTTGAGAGCCGAGGACTTTGCAATACCACAATTGGGTCCATCACTCCAGTCTGAACATACACATAACAATCCAGCATTGGTACAACCACAACCACAATTAAATTATCCATCAGTACCACAGGTACAACTACCACCAATATATCCACCAGCTCCACTAACAGCACCACCACCATACAACCAACCTCCTCAGGTATGGCGTGACGCGGCTCCAGCGTTAGCACCAGTGGAGTACCGAGGGGTTCGTGGGAACAATTTGAGTCGTTATGACTCAAATTGGGTTCCAACCTTCACAGGGGATGGTCACTCTCCTGATATTCATGAGTTCATTCATAGAGTGGAGGCGGCTGCCAGAAGAGACCGTGTGTCATGGGACGACCTTAGGTCTATCATACCACGGTATCTGAAAGCAGCGGCCGACAGATACTATTTGAATTTAACTCATGAATATGAGGTGGTGACCTACCCAGTGCTAAGGGAGGGACTCCTACAGACCTTCGGTACGCTAACTGATGATAAGGCGATCTTGCGCGTTCTTCTGAACCGTAAACAAAAATCCAAGGAGAGCGTATACGAATATCTGGTGGAGATTGGTTCGTTAAACCGTCGCTTAGCACGTCCATTTGCTGATCGTGAAATGCTAGAGATTGCTCGGGAGGGACTGAGTGTGGATCTCAAAAATGCTACATTAGCAGCAACAATACACTCAATGGATGAACTTCGGACTTTATGTCAGAAGTTTGAACGTTTGTGGTCCACACCAGTTCCAACCAGAACATCAAATTTAAGAATTAGCGAGGTACAGCAAATGGATGATTATGAGGTGGATGCTGAACCAGAACAACATGGATATATTGATGCGGTGGATTCAACACAGAGACGGATATTGCAGCGACCTAGCATAACCTCTGACAACAGTCAACCTGGTCCATCAATATCCAGACAACCAATAGTGTGTTTCAGATGTGGAGTAAACGGTCATCGAGCTCCTGAGTGCTCTAAGAATAGAATTAAACTATATTGTTGGAAATGTAACAAGCCGGATGTTATATATGCAAATTGTTCATATTGTCACCCGTCGTTAAACTACCGTCCGAGAGTACATGCTTCGGGGATGGTACCCTCGGTTCAACATCCAATGAGCCCGAAGAAAACGACGAGAGATGTAGCAACGCAGGACGATCGATCACCACTCAGGAAACCAGAATAAAATCACCTAGTACATTTAATTTCCCATCATTACATCGAACGTATTTTAGACGTCTAGAACGTAATATTAGATATTGGAGGATGAGGAAATTATTTCGTAAAGCTTGTATTTCATCTATCCTTTCAGAAACAAAGGATCCTCGGCCGCGATTAACAATAAGGATTTTGGACAAACACATTTCAGGACTATTGGATAGTGGAGCGTCAATCACAATACTTGGAAGAAATTCCTTGGAATTATTGGAGTCAGCAGGTACAACTTACCGTAAGTACACTTCGTGTATTCGTACGGCAGATGGTACTGCAAATAAAATTTTGGGTTACATAGAAGTTCCAATAACTGTGAATGGCTCCACTAAACCAATGCGGTTTCATATTGTCCCTGGACTACGAGAAGAGCTCTACCTGGGCATAGATTTCTGGGAGAAATTTGGTATTGTTCCTTCATTTGTTAGTGAACTGACTCGTACAGAGCCACAAAATTTAAATATACATAACCTCACCACTGACCAGCAACGAGAACTGGATATGATCAAGGATTCTTTCCCGTCATTTGAAGTGTCTGGACTCGGAAAGACTTCTTTGGTTGAACATGTCATCGATGTTGGTGATAATGCACCTGTTAAACAGAGGCATTATCCCACATCGCCGGCTGTTCAACTAAAGGTCTATGCTGAACTTGACCGAATGCTTCAAATGGGCGTGATCGAAGAGAGTAACAGTTCTTGGTGCTCGCCAGTGGTGTTGGTACAAAAAGAATCTGGTAAAAACAGATTATGTATTGATAGCCGTCGTGTCAATTCACTAACGAAAAAGGACGCTTACCCACTTCCCTTGATTGATGGCTTACTAGGTCGTCTAAATAGCACAAAGTACATTTCAAGTATTGATCTCAAAGATGCTTTCTGGCAGATTCCTCTGGCAGAAGCATCTAGAGACAAGACAGCCTTCACAGTGCCTGGTCGTCCATTGTATCAATTCCGGGTTATGCCCTTTGGATTGTGCAATGCTCCCCAGACAATGTGTCGGCTAATGCACAAAGTGATACCACATCAATATCACGAAAATGTCTTTGTTTATTTAGATGATCTATTGGTAGTCTCTTCCACGTTCCAGGAACATATGGAGTTGCTGTCCAAAGTCTCTTCATTGTTAAGAGCGGCTGGGTTAACCATAAACCTCAAGAAAAGCAAATTTGTTCTGAGAGAGGTGAAATACTTAGGATTTTTGGTTGGTGAAGATGGTCTTCGAACAGACCCTGACAAGGTAAGAGCTGTTGCTGAGTATCCAGCTCCGTCAACAGTAAAACAAATACGTAGACTATTGGGAATGGCTGGTTGGTACCAACGTTTCATACCAAATTATGCAAGCGTGGTATCACCAATCACAGATTTATTAAAGAAGAGTTCGGGAAAATTGAAATGGACATTGGAAGCGCAAGCTGCTTTCGAAAATTTAAAACGATTGCTGACTACAGCACCAGTATTAATTAACCCTGATTATAATAAAGAGTTCTTTATTAGATGCGATGCAAGTCTGACAGGGATAGGTAGTGTGTTGTATCAGGTTGATACAGACGGACAAGAGTGTCCGATAGCCTTCATGTCGAAAAAACTTAATAAAGCTCAACGAAACTATTCTGTTTCTGAGCTTGAATGTCTTGCGGCAATTCTGAGTGTGAAGAAATTCAGGGGCTATGTTGAAGGTCACCGATTTACAATTGTGACTGATCACTCAAGTCTGAAGTGGCTTATGTCACAGAAAGACTTGAGTGGTCGTCTGGCTAGGTGGAGCCTAAAACTCCAACATATGGATTTTACCATTGTCCACCAAAAAGGTACCCAAAATATAGTCCCTGATGCTCTATCTCGTCTTTATGACGATACACACGAAGAATTGACGGAAGCATTAACACATCACACTAACGACATTAAAATCGACAATGAAGGTTATCGGCACAAGGAATATACGGATATGATAGCTAAAGTTCAATCATCACCAAAGGACTTTCCCTCAGTTAAAGTCGTGGATGATAAGCTATACATTCGTATTGAGCCAAAACCTGATGCAATACCCAACGATGTTCCTGTGTGGAAACTCTGGGTACCAAAACCGATGACTTCCAACATGATTCAGAAACATCATGATGATAGTACTGCTGCTCATGGGGGTGTTAAAAAGACTTTAGAATTACTTCGACGTCTTTACTATTGGCCGGGCATGGCGTCACAGGTACACAACTATGTTGTGTCCTGCGACACATGTAAACAAACAAAAGCCACGAATCAGATATTGCGTCCTCCGATGCAATATCAATTCGAAACAGCACGTCCATGGCAGAGAGTCTATATAGATTTTTTGGGACCGTACCCTCGTTCAACACTTGGGAATACGGTGTTATTGGTAGTTCTGGATCATGCTACGAAGTTTGTACTACTGAAACCACTTAGGAACGCAACTTCACCGAAGGTGAATGCTTTTCTAAAGAACGAAGTGTTTCTTACATATGGGGTACCAGAGTTTCTGCACAGTGACAATGGCAAACAATTCACTAGTAGGAACTTTCAAAGTCTTTTGTCAGATTTCGGCATTAAACACATTAGGACCGGTGTCTATAGTCCTCAAAGCAACGCGTCAGAGCGGGTCAATAGGTCAGTTCTAGCAGCAATTCGAGCGTTCATAAAAGGTCAACATACCAAGTGGGATTCATTAATTGGTGAAATCGCTTATGCACTGCGGGCTGCAGTACATTCAGCTACCAAGTACTCACCTTACTATCTATTATTTGGTCAACATCCAATATCGGTTGGAAATACTTACCAATTGTTGAGATCACTACACAAGCTTGGTGAAGATGCTGGTGAGGAAATAGAACGCGCTGATCATTTGACTCTGCTCAGGAATCGAGTTCAACAGAATTTGAAAGCAGCTTTCAAGAAATCGCAACATCAGTACAACCTGCGATCTAAACTACGGACTTTTCAACCACAACAACGTGTGTTTGTACGGCAACATCATTTGAGTGACGCTACCAAAAAGTTCTCGGCAAAATTGGCTCCAAAGTTCTTACCTGCAATGATTAAGACTAAGATTGGAAATGTACTCTATGAGTGCATAGATATGAGCGGTAAGAGTCTTGGAGTCCATCACGCGAAAGACATCAGAGAATGATGTCTTTTCGTTAGGTAGGGTTGTTCCTCTGGCTGGTTGTCGTCTCTGGGGTTCACATCTTCAGCATCATATATTACTGGTTGTATCGAGGTTTCAATGGTGCTGACGTTAGATGGATGGATGATCGATTTCGGTACTCACTGATAGTTCCTAGGAACTTCATGAGTATTGAAATTGATCATCGACCCTGACGCTGGTTACCATTGGTATCTCGATCCCAGATACAGTTTAATAGGTGGAAGTAGTTCGGTGGTTTTCTGTCATGGAGGGGATGGCGACGTTTTTGTGATTTCAAGAGTAGAAATCTTGGTTTCTACCTTGAATTCATGGTGTAACGATCGCAATAATCACGAAACAATAATAAAACCAAATTCATCTTCGTTTTCAATTCATTAAAAATGTATTTCATTAGTTTCCATTCATTTTCACATTAACAATAATTTAAAATTTTCTAATACTTAACTGCTAGTTAAATTTCAATTGTACTATAAAAAGCAACGAACGTACTAAATTTTTATTTCCAATTCTAACAAACAGATGTCGTTATTAATCTTTATTGAATTTTCTTTTAGTATTACCTGAGCTATTTTGACATGATAAGATGTCAAAAAGAATTAACAAAAACACATTTTGTTTTTAGAAATAGGTCATTCTGTTTTTGAATCTTAAAATAAAATGTTCAATTGAGTTTGTGAAAACATTACATAAAACTAGATTCATTAATGTGTTAAGATATATGTGGGCTTTTTTTAAGTTAATTGCTAACTAATGTGATGTGAAATAATACAAGTCCATCAATTACAAAATATTATAAGTCAAATTTACAATGAAATTATTATTGTGTTATGGTTGTAAACATTAATAAGAATACAAATAAAAATTTATTATGGCCAATTGTGACTTGTAATTGTCCATTTTATAAGAAGTTAACATTAATGAAAATGTTTCATCCTGTGACACCAGATGTTCTTTGTTTTCGATATATATAATACAAATCTGGATTATCAAAAAGATGTCAAGGTTTTTGATTAATAATAGCAGCAATAGTAGTGGTGCGTAGTTCCAAATGGATATTCTATATTTCAAATCAGGAATTAAACAAATATTGGCTTAAAGGAATTCACTGGGTACCCGAAATAATATCTCTGCTTATTCAGAACGAAATTTAACAACTTTGGAGCGTGGTATTGCAACTGGTGGAAACAGCATCAACAACAGAATATAAAATAAGGTTTTTATTATTTATATTATTATGATTACTATTTTTTCGTTAGATTTTTGTACTTATTAATTTTTTTTGATGGAAAAATAAATTCCAGCTATAAGAGATTTCCAAAGTTAAGTTTCGTTTGGGGGATAAACGGCATCCCGGGTAAATTAATTTAGTTACCAAAGGTCCAAATGTTATAAATTGTAATATTATATTATTCAAAATAATTATTTTAACAACTAGTGAACTATAATTGATTAGAAATAAAAATTAAGTAATTCAATCGGGACGATTAAAATGTCAGGACAGCCGAGTTGTAGTCGTTACTATCTAATGCCAACCTGTTAACGTAATATGTAAACTCAGTAACCAATTGATTTATTCTAAATTATTATTGATCGCAGTGAGCTGTTGTTAAAACATTATTTTTGTTCCTAGTTTTTGTTTTCTAATTAATATATACAGAGAATTTGTTAAGCAAAGTGATGTGAATCATTAATTGTAATTATTAAACACAAATTATTATATATAAAAACTAGCGGGACCCGGCGTGCTTTGCTACGCCTATAAATAAAGTTGTGTGTATACATTTTGTTGACGTAGCAATAATTTCAAAGAGTAGTAATGAGAAATGGTTTTCTATTTTTTTTTTTTAATATGAATGTAAAAGGATCAGCACTCTAGTTGATCAGTAAAATATAAAAAAATAGTATTATATATAAAACAAAGAATATATAAAAAATACGCGATTATATAAGTTTTCAGGTGTGTAATCTATTTAGAACATTATACGGAACAAAGGTTACTAAAAACATTAAGGAACGTAGGTTACTAAAAACGTTGCAAAAAATTTTGATCGGTATATGATTTTATGGTCAGCAAGTGCAGTAAGAATAGCGACAATACATTCGATGAAGGTATAGAAGAAGTGATGCAAAAAAGGAATAAAAGAAGTGATGCAAAAAAAATCAAAATTATTTGGAAGTTTTTGTATATGAATTCATAGGATTTGAATTCATAGGATGAGAAATATTTCTATTTAGTCAACATTTTAAGTCATTTTAAAGTCATTATTATTGAATGTTGCAAATCAATGCGAAACTAATATCTTACACACGGTCAATATATTGGCATATATGTTCCATATATGGACAACATTAATGGAATATTAATTTTTAAGCGAATTTGTGAGTAATTATTGCTCAAAGTAATTATTAAAAGTATTATTCCCGATAATAAGTAATTATTGTCGGGATTGAACTCACGCTCATCAGAGACATCATAGTTCAAAGCCATCTTACAGACTCAGCCACAGTGGATGAAACAACAACGAAACATATTTCAATTTTCATGTTCAGATAATTTCTAAATTGAAACTTCATTATCGCATATTTATTTAAATTGAATTCTTCATCTGTGATTATACAATTGTAAATTGTATTTGTTCCCGACACGAAACACACAAAAACTGTTTTAAAGAAGTTTTTCTGAGAGAAAATAAAAAATGCTTTAAAATTGCAAAACTCATGTGAATTAAAATAATTACTTTAAGCTTAATCACTCTAAAAATCTCTAAAAACTATTTATTTTACACCAAATAGTGTAAACCTTTTGTTTATTTAACATTATAACCCGTCGCATATTGTCGGTATCTCATAAGAAAGAAAATTCAAGAAAACTCGTCTTGAGTTGTTGATGGTCATTGCAAAAGCGAGTCGCATTGGAAACTAAACGTTTGAATTCAAATGCCATATCTGTTGCGATCATTGAAATACGTAGCAACAGTACATCTTCCACTTTGAATTTTCCATTCAAAATTGTAGCTTCAACGACATTGTTCATCATCTTTTTCACCTAAAATTTCCAAAAAAATGTGCTATTTCAAAATATTTGACATATTATTTTAATAAAATATTATACATTCATTTTTCTATTTCATAAAATTATATTCAACGAAAAAAAACATTGATCAAAGCAAGCTACGCGCATAAACCGATATTTAAAAAAAAACCAATTAAAATAATTATCACCAATCACCAATGAAAAAATAATACACGACAATTGGAAAAAGCAAGCGTTGTGTATTGAAAACTTTAACTTTAAAACCAATTTTTTAAATACAAATATGGCACCATCTATTGGCTAACCCAAATTTATGAGGCGTATATCACACTATCTATATATTGGTCAATAAAAAAAATTTGACATGAAATTGGAGAGTTGACGTTAACTTTAACTTAACCGTAACTTAAGAATCTATACAAAATTTTGATTTAAGGTTGGTAAGAAATTAGGTATTCTTTGACGTTTGATTTGATATTAATTTTGGTTTTGTAATCAATTTTATAAATCAATCAACGCTTTAAAAGTAACAAACTGATTTCACAATCAAAATTTAAAATAATAAATTTCGAAATAAACATTTGATACAAAATTTAAAAATAAAAAAATTTATTTTCATATTAATTTCATGCTAATATTTGGCTTTAATTAAAGTCGCTCTTTTTATATCTTTTGCATTTTTTAATAAATAAAATTTTATTTTTATGGACACTTGCAATTAAATATTAGTTTTCTTCAGTTTTTATACTAAACGTCAAAAAATCCTTAAGATAGAATGAAATGAACTTTACGTTAAGTTAACGTTAAGTTTACGTACCGACTATAAATGTTCTAGTGCATTTTCATACATTTGTACTTTACGTTAAGTTAAAGTTACCGACTATAAATCAAGCATAAAGGTTGTAAAATAAACTTTGCTAGTTTTTCATCCAGTTTTGATGACAATTTTTTTACCTCTAATCGTTCTATTTTAATTAGCAATACGTATAAGAGTATTTTTCAATTTGATAATGATTTTTGTAAATTAACATTGAAGACCAATGAAAAATTTAAAAAAATAAAAAAATAAATTTAAATTATTGTTTTCTTTATTTTTACTCTTATTTTTATTCAAACTTTATAAAAACCAATACCCTAATTTTTTACAGATTTCGATACTTTATAGCACTACTATAATTAATATATAACCTCCACAAAATTGTTAATAATCTTTGGTAACGTATTTGACATAGCAAAATATGCTTTTCGTTTATTATCAAATATAAAACAAAACTTTTTTACTAAAACAAATTTGATAGTCTAATAATGGCCTTATACGAAGTTAAGCGCTATACACCTGAGCTAAACTATAAAAAAAAGCGAACTATGTTTTTAAAAAATAATGTATATAACGTAATTATAGAAAAAACATTACCGAAACAAAATATTTAAAAAAGAAAAGAAAAACGGAAACATTACATTTTTTTGAAAAAGCTTTATTCGCATTAAAACATTACTTTTTTAAAAACATAGTTCGCATATTTCGCATAGTTTAGCTCAGGTGCATAGCACGCCTGAAGTTTACTATCAATTGAATAAATTGATTTTCGCTGCCATCTGAAAGTTGGCATATGAACAATCCATATTTAACATTTAATATACAATTAAAAAATATTTAGGCATTTAATCAAGATAATAACTATCCTATCTCTCAAGCTGGACCATCATACACACATTGTACAAAATTTCACTAAGATTGGTTACGTTGTTACGGAGTTCATCGCGGACAAACATCGTGACACGTGATTTTTATATATATAAGATATTAAGTGTTATTATTCTTTATTAATTCGCCGTAACTATTATATAACAACCAACTACATTTAGTTGTTTATATTATTCCAAATATGTAATAACGTAACATTACGAGACGTTCCAGCCTTTTCCGATTGGTGTTGAGTTTCAAAAGTATCAATTTTTCTTTTACCTGTTTTGCTTGATTAGAATCAGAAATATTCTCATCTTGCTGTTAAGCGTCGTTATTAATTATTTTTATTCTAAGTTTGAAGCAAAGAAAATATTTCACAATTAATTATAGATTTAAATTAATTTAAAAACATCATACAAAAAATTTTCCATTAAAGCAAAAAACATGATATACAACATCGGTACGGAAAATTTTGAAAACTTTAACCACCGGTACGGACGTGCCGGTTCGTACCGGCTGAATATTACCACTGCTTACATCATCTATATCGAGGAAAATGGTTATGGAAGTGCCGAGTAAGTTATTATTGGTTGAAAGGCACAGAGGCTCCTCCTGAACAATCCAAAATGAAGGAAGCAAAGACGTGCGCTTGGCTTGTAGATAACAGCAGTAGTTGCCAGAACATTGACTAAAAAATGTATTGGACTTATTTTAATACAAGAACCCTGGATTCACAAAACTGGGATGAAAAGCCTTGCAAAAAGGCGAGTGGTTTCTGATTGGAAAAAAGAGATTAATGTTATTTGTATTTCAACATTTCTTATCAGGGACCTAGTCGCCCTAAATATCACTATCACTTTACATGCGTGGAATTTGTCATAAAATATTAGTGGCATCGGTTTCTTTAGCAGAATACGAGGTTCAAATATCGCCTTTATGGTTATAATTTTAGATGTTGCAATTTCATTCTATGTGATATCTCTATTGCAATACCATCCTTTACTGATGTCTTGTCACCGCCGTTGAAAGTAATGAAATCTATTGTTCATAGTTTCACATGCAGCAAATTCATGTTAAACCATAGAGGAAGGTAAGAAAAATTCCTAGGTTAAGGCAATATACTGTCGTCCAATTCTCTAAATCTCTTAGCATATACTAATAATTTAATTTGAAGAAAAAAAACAGTAAATTGGATGAAGATGTATAATACCAGAACATCCATCGCATGTTTAAAATTATTAACATAGATTATGAATTAAATAGAACAAAACAAATAAAGTTGTAAAAACAATTACACCATATTCAGTTACATATAACTTCCGTGATTAATATTAAATAAAATCAAAAACATTTATTTTTTATACAGTACATATAGTAGTATATCATTATAATGAGTAAGTTAAAAGAATATTAAAATCATGCATAACACCAAATAAATATAAACCAACATACATTAAACTCTACATCCACAAAATTCCAGATTTTCTCTCTTGATAGATGGATCCTCCATCATAATGATCAAATTAGGAATATAATCTTAAAAGTATATAAGGTGATCTTTCAGATGATTCCTTAATCAACTGAATAAAAATCGCTATTAACTCTTCCCATTTCCACCTCCTACAGCCAGTTTTCGCCAAATGGATAACAGCTTTTCGGTCGTTGTGAGTTTAATTGATTTATTTATAAAAATGTAAGCATATATGGGATAAACATAATAGTATTATCACATTTTATTAAAATATGTTTTATGAGTATTTGTTTAATACTGATAAACCAAAATTTCTCCTAAATGGCATTAATTCTGATTTTAACGTTTTAAAATTTTCTAACTATCCTATGGCGAAATGGTCTCAGTTAAGCTTTCTCGGGATAACAAAATAAGAAATTTTTGGTTTCATGACCTTTAGTTAGACCAAAACCTTTATGTCTTTGATTTTTGTGCTAAACAAAATACTGACGATACCTTTAGAAATTACGGCCTCAACCTATAAGCCTACCGCAACCAAATCTATTTCTAAAAAGGTAAAAGTTTAATGTTTCGCTTCAGAGAAATACCAGAGGTGACTTTTTTCTCATAAAAATACAACAAAGTACAAATGAGAACACTCACCTGATTTTGGCCTTACCTGAAGCGCTGTTGAAGTCGCTGATTAAATCCGCTTGAATAGTTGCTTTTACGCAAAATTTCTTCAGTTGACCTACTGACTAGAAAATGTTGAGTAAAAAAAGGATTACAACACATCATGCAATTTTTAAACAATTGCGTCCTACATCATGGATCAGTTTGACCAACTTTTCTTTAATCTATTTCTAAAAAGTCGACTGTAATTTATAAGATATTGTCTGTATGTTTATTCTGTATCGTGTATCCTGACAATATACAGTCTGCGTAGTCACTGAATTAATTTAAATTTAGAATTAAAATGTAATGGAAGACCCAATTATTTTCCTTACGTTTTTTTTTTTACGTTAAATTATTAAATTATTTGTTTATCGTATCATATTCAGCTTTGTTTGTATTTTTTGTATGTTATAAATTGTTACTCTACATATGTTTGCAGTTCTAAGACTTTGTAAGAGTTGAATGGATTATAGTCAGAATAATAACAAACTCAAATTCTTAATTTAATTTTCTGTTCTTCAATCTTTTGATTTCCATGTTGCTTTATAGATATTTGGGGAGAGAAGAAGGTTGCTAAAAATAAATAAATTATCATTGACAGGCTGGTACGATGCAAGCTGTTTGGGATGCTATGTGTTTTAAGTGCCGCGCTTCTACAAGTTTTAAGCATTGAAATCATCTATCATGATTTTGTTTTACGAAATGTTGTTTTACGAAATAGGGTTAGCCATTCACCCATTCAAAATTTTACGTTGGCTTATCGAGATTTCCAGAAAAGCCAATTTATATAACGCATCGACCGGACGAAAAATTCAAAATTGGTACTACGCTATTAAAATGAATAAATCTGGTTTACCCATGAGAATGTAAAAATGTAACCATTGTAACAACAATTTATTCTATTTTAAACAAATTTTCAATGCCAGTTTTAATAAACTGGCATTGAAAATTTGTTTAAAATAGAATAATTTGTTGTTACAATGGTTACATTTTTGTCTTAGGATGGGAATGCTTATCCTACAAATACGGTAGTTGAGATTGCAAATATTTTATCTTCTAATATAGAGAAATGTGTATACAATCAGTTCCATATATGAGCTGAACGATCCAACGGATTGCAGTAAATTTTACAAATTTCTGATGGCTCTGAAATCATTCAATTTTGATTTTTGGGGTAAAGAAATCATCCAAATTCAGAATATGTTTTACAAATTAGATAAGGTCAGGCAGGTTTTTTTGTGAACTGTACGAAAATTTTAGAAATCCCCAGATGACTTAGGTTTAATTTAAGTTTGCTTAATGGGATAGAGGAAATAGCAAAAGCTAGATTATTATTGGATTCAACCAATTTCACTTAATTCTGCAAATGTCAAAACTTAAAACCAATGGTGAACTGTTCGCCGCTCACAATATGCTCTTTCTTTACGGTTTGGTAATGAAATCACAACTTTCATTTCAGATTGCTTAGTTTTGTTTTAAGTTATAGTTATAAAGTTGTCAACATTTTAAACATCAACAAAGATTAATGGAAATGAAATGCGTTTACTATCCAGCTTGCCTTATAATATCATGAAGTGTTGTAAATCAAACAATACAAATATTTACATCCAACGGATTGAGGACGAAATGGAAAAAATGTTAAGATGACATCATCGCTTACATTAGGCTAAGCAATAAGGAAGAAATATAACACTTAAACGTGTGACCATTTTTGGCGGGTTGTGGAATATGTATGTGGTCCATTTTCATGATGGAACAACTTTGTGTGTTTTGTTTGCGCTAATCGGGTTAATTGTTGATAGTACAAGACCGAATTGGTCGTTTGACCAGGAGGTAGATCGTAATGAACCAACCATTTCACATCCAACCATACATATAGCATCACCTTATTAGACGTCAATTCAGATGGTTTTTATGGCGTTGGAGTCGTTTGAGGTTCCTCTCCGGCCTTTGACCAGTTAATCAAATTTCATTGCGTTAATTCATGTGGCACCCAAAGACCGATTGTATTTGTGTAGTCAGCTTTTTAAAAAAACTCCAAACTGTTATAATGTTGATTTTTAGGGTATCCTGTAGAGGTTAATATATTTAAATCTAAATAATTATTCTCTACAAACATAAACGATCTGTTACTCGTGACACCGAACACAAACCGTCTAAATAATGATCGATAAAGTCTCATTGTAGCGCCATACGATTAATTAATTAATCAATTAATTAATTCGAAAAAGAACGAACAAAACATCTAAAATCAATTTCAGTTCAATGCATTTTCTCTGCCATTTTTGACTGGTGGTAAATGAATGACAGAAAAAAACTTTTCATTTCACTTTCATTGTGGATCCTGTTCGTTGGTCAAATATTCCTTAATAACTTGATTATTATATATAAAATATTAAAGCATTATCTTGTTTCTAATTAAACTAAACCTAAGAATTATACAAATTAGATTTGTGCTAAGAGTCAATAACTTAGTTTCCATTACTGCATCAATTCTCTATATCCTGACAGCTTGAATGACAATATTGCTCGACCAGTATCAAAATTTCATAGGTCTTTCAGTGGTTAGGCAGCCATAGCGAGGTGCATCTTCAACATCATAATTTCTAGAACGGAATCAAACAAACCACTCACAAGTCCAGCGTTGATCTTACCTTCAATTCAATCAATTTTCATTTTTCATGCATGTTGGGGGATGCCTCTATGCTCAAACTATGCACTTTAAAAAAATTGCAAAATAAGTTGTATTTTTGATTTTGTCCATACTACTTATACGCCAAGTTTCAGAAAAATCAAAAATGGTCAATTTTATTTTTCGACTTTTTCACCTGTGTATATATATATCACGTTTTTAACTTCTGTATCATCTTATCACTAATCACTAATTTACTCCGTTCTTTCAGAGCGAATAAGATAAAAAATATAACATTTCCAAATACAGGCTTAAAAAAAATATCGTTATTACTAATTCGAATTAATAGTAATTTATTGTGTTAGTATTTGATGTTATATTTTATTTTTCGAGTGGAGCACGAGTGAGTATTGCAAATTTGTAAGAGAACAAAATTCATTAAACACGAGGCCAATACAATGTTTCATCTTTTCGACAAAGTAACATGTTTTATTATAAATTGAATTATTTTAAAATTCATTGATAAAACATGTGCAACGAATTTTTTATATAATTTTTGTATAATCAATTCCAAACAATTAAATAAATTTTATTCAATTTCGATACCTATTTAATTGTTTGGTATTTTGAAAATGAAATGGTCTACAATGGAAGATATCAAAGTTCTAACTTCTAATACTAATGAAAATGGAGAAACCAAAAAAAACAATCATAAAAATACTAATTTTTTCACAATGAAAATTTTATTAAATATCACCATAGTAGCCTTTGTCTTATTTGAGAGAGGAACATGCACATTAGTTTGATTTAATTATTTTTTTATATAATCAAAGCAGATAAATGTTTTTGTTGATAGAAATACAATCAAATTATTTGGAAAATACAATCAAAAAAATTAATTTCAGAGTTTAATTCAATTAAAAAAATTGTTTTATCCTTTCGGCAACCATAAAAATAGGTCTAGTTTCGTTATTTTTTAGAACCGTAATTGTATAGGCTACAATTTTTAATAGAATAAAATGAACAGCTGTTAATTTTTGTTCTGTTGCGTGTATGCTGTAGAACGCAATAAAACAATTTATTAAATTGTACGCAACTGGAATTAATTTATTAGAATTTATTTTATAAATAATTTGATTGCATTTTATAAAAAATCAACAATAGTAGATTGTATTACTAGTGCGAAAGCGTTTTCCAAACAAGAGTTAGTTTGCGGCAAATAACTCGCCTTTGGAAAACGCATTCGCACTAGTAATACACACTATTTTTTGTAACAAGTGCGTAAAATTTATAAATATTTATTTAATTGTTCATTTAATCATTTATTTAACAAAGTTATAAACAAATTTAAGCTTTTTAAATAATTAAAGTGCGCCATATTTGTTGTAATATTTGTAAATTATTCGAGTTCGAAAATATAAACACAAGAATCCAACTAAAACAACACATAGGAATCCAACTAAGCTGTCAAAATAATAAGCTTTGAAGACCTAAATAAATTGTTTTTTCTTGCAATTTAAATAAATGATGCAAGTTGTTTTAGAATATTTTATATTTACTATAAGTTAAGTTGTTTTTACTATATGGTAAGTTATTTAAATTATTATTTTGATATTTTAGTGTTATAAAAATATTATATATAGAAAGATATATGGATAGATTTAACTACAAATCTCACATGCAGGCGGCGCACAGTGGGATTTTTTGTGCAATAAGTAATTTTTTCGACACATAAAATTTAAAAATGTAATGATGCAGTTTTGTAGAAAATTGATTCAGTATGAAGAATCCATAAATTGTATCCCAAAAAAAAGTTTATTTGTCTTTGAAATAATGAAGTAAAGTCACATGTAAATTTTGGTTCAAAATATTGAAAATTGTTTACGCACTTATATAGTGTTTGTACGTAAGATAACTTTATTGCTCTAATTCAAATAGTGATTATTTTCAAATATAGCTTTTTCTGCGAATTTAAAAAAAAACATTATAAAGTTCGCTCATATGGTTTAAAAGATATGATAGAATAAAATTTGTTCTATAATGTGCCGTGATTGCAAACTTCCTTGGAAGAAAAAAAAGGTTGCTCGGTCGTGCTAGGTGCTCTCTCTATAATAAAATGAAAGGTAAGACTCCATACTATCAATTTAAAAAAAAAAAAGTTTAAATAATTAATAATCTTTTATAAAATCATAAAATTTATAAAATCATAAAATCATAAAATTTTGGGTTCTATGGGCGGTGGGTAGTGGGCGTGCCCAATTTTTATGAAACTTTATTTTATTCTTAATTGAGGCAATAAAAGGCTCTGTGCCAAATTTCAAAAACTTTGGGCATAAAAATAAATTTTGGGTTCTATGGGCGGTGGGAAGTGGGCGTGGCCAATTTTGATGAAACTTTATATTTTTCTTAATTGAGCTAACCAAAAGCTCAGAGCAAAATCTCAACATTCTACGAGCACTCCTTATATTTTTTGCCAAACATTATATGAACAAATCCCACTGTGCGGCGTGCTAGCCCGTGCACAAAATATTTTGTAGTCATATGTGGCGAAAAGAAGTTTTTTCTTGTATTCTATTCTAGTACAAAATTGAATATTTTGTACGTATGTGTTACAAAAAAACATTTTCGCTTTGATTATAAAAAAAAACAATAAATTCAAACTAATGCGGATTTTCCGCTCATATATATTGAAAAAAAAATAGGTTTCTACGATTAAATTGATTCAATTCAATTATGAAAAGTCGATTATGAAAAAATTTATTTAAAATTCTAATTTAATTTTGTTTTTTATGATTTTTTGGCTTCTCAATTGTCATTAGTATAAAATTTAATGTCTTTCATTGTATGTCATTTCATTTTCAAAATACCAAGCAATTAAATGGGAATCGAAGTTGAATAGAATTTATTTAATTATTTGGAACTAATGGTACAAAAATATACAATAAAATTCATTGTTGTTTTATTCGTTTTACTTGTATTACCAATGAAATTTAAGGGTGTATATAACATTTATGAAATCAAAGATTTACGTCGGATTTTAAAATATATTACAGAATAAACGTTCCTGTATCGATTGGAATCAAAAAATTTAGATCTCACCGAAAAATTTCGCGAAATAATCAATTTCAAAGTATCATTCACTCTATGCTATATTCGGCGGAAGTATCAAAATTTGTTAGAAAAATTAAAAATTCAAAATGTTATTGCAAAGACATCCGAAAAAAAACTTACGTTCAGTTTCTCTGTGCGATTTATGATTTTTTGAGCCCAAAAAATAGCGGTGTCACCGACAATCAGACGTAAATATTCAATTTAAAAATTGATAAAATCTGCTGCGTACAAAGGAAAGCTACCCGCCATTTGCAGTAAGAAAATCTGGCAACGTTGTGTGTGTGGTCAAAGAGAAGTCTTTTTTCATCGTTCTTGTTCATAATAAGATATCGTGACAATCAGATTTTAAAATAAAATAATAAATATATTTATTTATTCCTACAGGACGCGCAACAATAAAACAAAATAGTTTTAAATTAAAATAATAAATATATTTGACTGACTGCGACGTTACCAGATTTATTTTTCCATATAGTGGGTGAAGTGAATAAAAATAAGTATTTACTTAAAAGTATTACCTTTTAAGTATAAGGTAATACTTTTAAGTATAAGTATTTACTCACGTTTCTGTGAATAATAGAAACCTTTTACTTAAAAGTATAAACTGGAAAATTTTTAAGGTAATACTTATTAGCATTTACTAATGCTTAAGGTAATACTTATAATAGTTTTATTTGATAATTGAAACGTTTTATCAGAATAACGGATCACAATGAAAGGGTTTTTGAGCTTCTATAGATAAATTTTAAAACCGTTTTTATATTTTTGGTTATGTATTTTGTACAATATAGTACTATGAGGGCAGAATAATAACCCTTACATCACGAATCTGAATGTTTAAAGCAGCAGCGCAAACGAGTGTTGCCGATTTATAGAACCGGAATGTAAGTATATGTACTTAATTCGAATTCACATTAAAGTTTCCGATCAAAATAGAAAAAAATAGTATAGTGTACAACTCGTATACAGCTCGTACAACTTGTACAGCAACGTTTTGTCAACGAGCAGATATCCGTTGAAATAATGTGTTGCGAGTGTTAAAGGCTAAAACATTAGCATCAGCGAGTGAATTTAATTAATAAACGTGTTTATTATTAATCTGTAAGAGTTTCACGATCATGTTTATACTAAACATTCAAAAAATATCAATTAATTTTCGAATAATATTTAAAATGAAAGATTTATCTTGATTAAAATAGATAAAAATATTGCGACGCTGATGCATAGGCAAACTTCACCACAGCTCTGGCAACAAAACGTTCTGAATATATAGTAAGCTATAATATCCATCAAATACTTAAATTAATGACTAACCAATGTTATAGATTACGCGCAGTTCTAATTATAAAAACATTAAAAAAAGCTGTGGTATCTTAACTAGAGAAGGTAATTATTCGACTTTTTAGGTATCGAGTCCGGTTATGAAATAGTAAATTTTCAAAATAACCGGTTAACCGACAGGAAAAATATTAAATCAAAAATATGTTTGTAAATCACAAATAATTTTTTAAAAGAAGTGTTTCTTTATTGATCATAAAACTTCATTTAAAACATACCAAAATAAACAGAAAATAAAAAAGTCCATAATATTCGATAGAAATCTGATATCCGATAGAAATAGGTAGATTTCAGGATCAGACAGTTTTGTGTACACGTAGAATTAGATGTATGTATCAGATTAGTTTAAATAAAAAAAGTTGAACTCTGTGCACAAGGTGCGCATGGGTGATATTCCAAAAACCTAACATTTTCAAACCACAAATTCTTTAAAAAAATAAATAAAAATCTAAAAAATTCACACTCACTCTTTATGAGAAACTTAATGGGAAAAACAAAGGAAACATCAAACAATCACTTTAATCATGCTAAGTATCTGAAACTAAGGGGTTAACATTTCAGGCACAGAGAGTGACAGGTGGTGCCAGGAGAGTGACAAAATCAGTTACATCAAGGGCTATAGAAAATTTAACAAGAAAAGAAAAAACATTAACTGAAGTATAAACAAAAAATATGTTTATTGCTTGACAAAACAAAATTGATATTTTACATTAGACAAGAATAAAATAATATTTAAAAATTGTCATTGAAACTACATGAACACTACATGAAAAATCATCACCATTTACTGGGAACACAGTACCTAACCTGGGTATTTGGTAACCTGGGTATTAGAATAAATAAGTCGAGTAATTTGATCAGAAAAGCATTCTAATCTAATAAATTTATTGCCAGAGTTTGACAAATGTCACCCTCCTGGGTGTTAAAAGTCACTCTCTTGGCCAGAAAATGCCAGGAGAGTGATGTTTCAGCCTGCCAGGAGTGTGATATTTTCCTTAATTAAGACCTGCTATACACAGACCTAGAGCCAAATTTTGGATTGAGAGTGTTTACTAGTTGTTCTCATCACTTAATTGCACAAAATAACAGGTATTATTTTTAGAAAATGTTTTATATATAACATAAACGAACGTTGTACAGGAGAATGACAGAAAAAATGTTACATACCTCAGTTTGAAACTTCAAAACTATAACAAGAATACCAGGTGAATTAGATCTTCAAAGCATTGTATGAATCCAACAAAATGGTGGGAATAAACAGTGTTGCTATACAGCATGCTAAAAATTTCCCTCTTTTTCCCTAAAATTATTGAAAAATTCCCTAGGCCATGAGAATGACAAGAAAACCTTGGGGCAAAATATAAAGTGATGTACCTAGATAAGTCAAATGATTTGTGGCGTTTCCACCACCTTGTTTCTTTAACTTTCCACCTCTTTGTTTATTTAACTTTTTCAAAAGCAAGTTGGCAATAGTTTTGATTGATTGAAAAAGTACACTGTTTTTGATTATTATTATTTATGTAGTCTGAGCAAAATCCTTTGGTTCAGAATGAATTGTTTATAAAATTCATAGAAAGTAAGTTGAGTTTTACTTTGCACAAGAAGTTTAAAAAATAATCGTTTTTCAAATACGCTACAAAAGTTAGTTTTCATTTTTGAACAAAAAGTGCTGCATTTGCTAAAAATCTAAAAAATGGTTCAAATTTATTTAAAATAGTAATAACTATTATGTAAAATAAAAATTAGTTAATTTGAAAAATATACATTTATTCATAGAATGAATTATATTAAATGAAAATTCCTTAACTAAAATCTTTTCTAAAATCTAAAACTTGTGTTATTATGTTATGTAATTACACTGTGCGACAGCCCAAATCCGCTGGGGTTCTGACTACCGGGAAAAGTTATATCGGTAAAAAAATGTTATACGTGTCCCGGTGTTTCGCTGGGTCACGTCTAGGAAACGAGATATATCGATTTGAAGTTAGTAAGTATCATATAGGTCATAGGAGAAATTGTCAGGTTTGGGGTTCTTTTTTTGATATAACTTGAGAACGACCAGTCCGATTTTACTGAAACAAATTTAGAAATTAAGAATTACAATTCCTTTAATCGACTGATATACTATAATGAAAAAGTAACGACAAAAATAAAAAAAATAAAAATAAATAAATAACAATTAAAAAATACAAAAACAATAAAACAAATAAATAAATGAAATAAAAATAATGAAGTAAAATAAAAAAATAATAAAAATAATAAAAAAAAATATAATAAAAATATAAAAAATTAAAATAAAAAAATTTAATATATGAATAAAATAAATAATAAATAAATAACGTATAAATAATAAAAAACTAATAAATAAATAATAAATAAATAATAAATAAACAATAAAAAATAATAATAATTAATAAATAATAATAACAAATAATGAATGATAAATAATAATAATAAATAATAATAATAAATAAAAATAATAATAGTAATAAATAATAATACTAAATAATAATAATAATAAATAATAAATAATAATAATCATAAACAATAATAATAATAAATAATAATAATAATATAATAACATATAATAAAAATATAAAAATATAAAATAAAATTATACATTAAAATATAAATTAAAACTAATAAAATAAAATAATAAAATAAAATAAAAAAAAAATAAAAAATAGAAAATAATAAATAAAAAAGTAAAAGAAAAATAAAATTAATACAAAAAGACACATAGACACATGTTCAAATACATTTAAAACAATAAATTTTGGAGTTTATTCCAGTAAAAATATTTAAAAAAAAATTTCTATGCAAAATCAATATTCTTGTCAAAATGAGATCCTTTACTTAATTGTGAATAAAAGCGAAATGCGTTCATCGATTTTCATGATCCATGTCTCGTTTTGTGCACAGATTATTTAACTTTACCTCAAAGTAATAAGACTTGACACTTTTTCCCGTTTTGAATTTTTCATGATTTTTTGAAATACAATTTTTTTATTTTTTATTGAAAAAATTACTTTTTTTCTTCATAAATTTATTTATAACTGCGAAACTGTTGATTGTGTGAAGAAATAGTGTAAGAGTAGATTAAAGGAATTGTAGTTTTAATTTTTCTAAATTTGTTTCAGTAAAATCGGACTAGTCGTTCTCGAGTTATGTCCCCAAAACGTGACTATTTCCCCTATATCAGTTATCAAAACTGATTTGCTACAAACTAGAGTTCCCAAATCCCGTAAAATATATCACTTTTCAAAAATTGACACCAATGGTCTCCGAAGTTTTTTTCAAGGTTTCCCTTTTGATCGTCATTGTTTTTATACTGACGATGTAAATGTTTCTGCTCAAAACTTTACTGAAACCATTCAATTCGGTATTAACAAATTCGTTCCCTTTTCAATAATGAAACCCCAACAAAAATATTTGTTATCGAAAGCAGCCAAATTGGCTCTTAGAAACAAACGTAGATTATTTAATATTTGGATTCATAAAAAGAACTCTGTTAATCGATCCCAATATTTAAAGGCTAATAAAATATCAAACCAGATAATTGAAAACGAAAAAGCAGAGATTGACAGAGCGAAAGCGGCAAAACTTTCGAGTATGTCAATTTCTGACAAAAGTTTTTACAGTGCCATTAATTCTTTAAATTGTGGTACTAAATCTTCTATCCCTCCTATCATTGATGGTGACTCAATCATTACTGACCCTGCAAGAAAAGCTACATTGTTCGCGGAACGTTTTGCTTCAAATTCAACAGTTTTAGAAACTCCTAAAGAAATACCCCAAATCCAGTCTTCAGGAGTTAATATGAAACAATTACATTTCAAACCCAAAATTGTCGAAAAACTTTTAAGGGGGTTAAACAACAACAAAGCTTCTGGTCTGGACAACATTCCCCCTGTTATTCTAAAAACATTTTCAAAAGAACTTGCACCAACCCTCACCAAAATATTTTATAAATCCTATAAATCTGGTATTTATCCTTCCTGCTGGAAGTTGGCCAATGTCCAGCCTGTCCCAAAAAAAGGAACGAAATGTGATATTTCAAATTATAGACCAATAGCCTTACTCCCAGTCATGTCTAAAATATACGAGCACTATATTAATTCACACATATCCAAATTTTTGGAAGACAACCATTTGATATCTGACAGCCAATACGGTTTTAGAAACAAAAGATCAACAACCGATCTATTGAACTATGTGGCACATATTTGGAATAGCATACTTGAGAAAGGTGGTGAAACGTACGTGATCGCATTAGACATCTCAAAAGCATTTGATCGAATTTGGCATGCCAACTTGATCAACAAGCTCGTTGCGTACGGTTTTCATCCCGCAGTCGTGAAGTTGATTCAAAATTTTCTGTCTAACCGATACATCTCGGTGTCTATAAATGGCTTTTCTTCTGAGTCCAAATTAATTAACGCTGGTGTACCCCAAGGCTCAGTTTTATCTCCCACTTTATTTTTAATTTATATCAACGAACTGTTGCAAATCACCAGTAACCCAATAAATAGTTTTGCAGATGATAGTACACTGCACAAGTCATTCGTCCCCCTATCTTCAAAGGGTAAAATGCATGAACGAATAAATCCCGCCCGGAGAAACGCTGCCATAAATGTAAACGAGGACCTAAAAAAAGTCGCCGATTGGGGTGACAAAAATTTGGTCAATTTTAATTCCACCAAAACACAGCTATTGATTGTTTCCAGATCAAAGACCGAGTTTCCCAACGATATTTCAATTAATATGTGTGACGACCAAATAGACGAATGTAAAAGCATTCGTTTATTGGAAGTCACAATATCCAATGACTTACTCTGGAACGATCATATAATGGCCATGGCAAAGAGCGCGTCAAGAAAACTCGGCCTCCTCAATAGATGTAAAAAATATTTTACTTCGCATCAATTACTCCACATTTATAAGTCCTATATTCGTCCCTGTATGGAGTCTTGTTGTCAAGTTTGGGGCGCTGCATCTGTTACTATCCTGGCTCTTTTGGACTCTGTTCAAAAGCGAGCTATACGAATTGTTGGTGATCGACATTTAACATTAGGTCTTGATTCCCTGCAACATCGTCGCACTGTTGCTGATCTCGTTGTTTTTTATAAATATCGTCACCAGCAGTGCTCGGGTGAAATCAGATCCATAATGCCTCAGACATACGTTTTTCCCCGTTTTACTCGTCAATCGGTTTGTGCGGGCGGGTGAAATCAGATCCATAATGCCTCAGACATACGTTTTTCCCCGTTTTACTCGTCAATCGGTTTGTGCGGGCGGTCGAACTGTCGAGATTACTCACTGTCATAGTAATAGAATGCAAAGAGATTTCTTTGTGCGTACATCGTACACATGGAGTGCTTTGCCCGAATCAATAGTCTCGAGTGCCTTCAATCCACAAAGATTTAAAAAAAAGCGTCCACCTATACCTCAAGACGCATGTTGTTGTGGGACCTACGTCTTAAAAGGTATCTATGTGTTGTTGTGACACATTTTGTAATTCCTACTACACAACACTTCTTATTAAAAAAAAAAAAAAAAAAAATATGATACATACCCAGGTAACAATTTCGCCTAAATTTTTTAAATTATTCCAACTTAACTTGAGAAAGCATTGTGTAAGACCATATTATTGAAGCTTTCCCTAAAAAAAGCTTGTAAAAGACTAGATTCACTAAGTTTCTTATATAATTCCTTAAGTAAAGCTTAATTCAATAATAAATATTTAGGGCATATTCAAGCAAATGTTACTCAAGTATAATACCTTTTATAAGGTTTTATTCACATATAACTTCTAAGTTAGTATTCAAGATGTTTTTACTCAAGAATTCTCAAGAAATTTGCAATTGCCATTATTCCAACCATTTAATCAAACCTTTCTGATGATGGTTTATATAATGATTGAGATTTACCATTTCTGATGATGGTTTATATAATGATTTGTGTTGGTCAACAAATAAATAAACTGATGATAATTTGTCATACAATTCCTTTTTGTATTAATTTTTAAATTTATGTAATCGCCATATTGTGCGCAATTTGCCTGGGAAAATATTATATCAAAACTTCGATTTCATCTAGAGGACTGCATATATTTGCAACAGATTGCAACTGACTTATGAAAAATATTACGTAGAACTTTGGTATTTCTTGCATTAAATTTCTAGATATTACGATGTGTGAATTCATAGAACGTTTATTTAATATGATCATTTAACATTTATTTATTAACCAGCCAAATTGTGCAACTGAACGTAATGCCAACCACAGCATACTATACCCCTTACGAAGCTTGAGTAATACTTTTATTCCTGTCGTAGAAATTGATTTAATGAACGAGTGCATAAGGGTAAACGATGAGGAAGACGTTATAGGGCCTGTGTTTGATTCCTGCCAGGCACGTTTTTATTTATGAATTTTATTTTCCTTTTTTTTATTTTATTTTTATTCTTTAATCATTTTTAATCGTACAATTGAATGGAAACACATGCGTAGATATCGTATCTGAATAAAAAAAATTATTTTCATTTCGAGATTGTCCTCAATCATAACCAATATTATTTTTAACAAAAACTCGTATATTCTCATTTTAGGAAACCACTAGTACACTTTTATATGCATTCCTAATCAAAATGTTTGAATAAAAATTACTTCATAGTCGTGGTAGTGGCCGAAACTTAAAATGTGTACAAATAATTTGTTAAACAATAGTGATTAAGTTTCAATTTTCATTATGACAGCTGCTAAATAGAGAAGTGGATAGCGTACGGTCCTGGAGAATCAAAGGTTATGAGTTCGATCCCCGCTACAGGCGTTTGTAAAGATGCGAAATGTGTAAAATAAATTGTAATTTCCAATAAAAGATTAACTCAATAGCAGAAATATACAAAAAAAAAAGGAGTTTAATGCGCTAATTAACCAAAATAACTAAAGGAAACAATCACCAATTTTTGTTTCAGTGGCATCGCTTCTTGAATAGGCACTGAGTAATTCTCTTGAGAAAAGATTTACTCAAGCACTTTATTCAAGTAACATTTTGACAGTATTTGAATAAGCCTTGAATAACAACTTATGTACCACTTTATTCAAACACTTGTATAAAACATGTATAAAGCATTAAATATGTCTTCTTGAATAAAGAATATTTTTTCATACGCCTTTTCTCCTTGAGTAAAGCTTGTATAAAACTTTTCTCATGCATAGTTCAGGAATTTTAAATTTCCCCTTCCATTTTAAATTCCTCTTTTAAAGCTTTACTCAATGATTACCTAGGTTAAATTGTTACTTGGGATACTAACTTCAAATCGATATATCTCGATTCCTAGACGTGACCCAGTAAAACGCTGGGACACGTATAACTTTTTTTTTACCGATATAACTTTTCCCGGTAGTCAGAACCCCAGCGTATCACTGACCCCTACCATTTGTCGCACAGTGTTATCATTCGCACATCAAATCAGCACCATAAATATAAATTTGAATTTCGATTATTAATTATCAGCCGAGAAACATAAAAACTTCAACTGTTTTTATGGAAATTTAACAACTATAGAGTCCAAGGAAAATATTTGTTAAACATCAATTGAGAGGATTATAATATAGCGAGAATGACTAGCTATTATTTAGGACACGAGCAAATATATATAGCGAGAACTTAATAACAAGCTATAGATTAAATGGATTTAAAAAATATTAATTTGCACCTTTAAGTATATAGTTAAGTTGACTAATACTAATTTAATTTGTGAAATGTTGATGTGAAATTTTAAAATAAATTAAGAAGTTTAAGAAAAAGTTTCGGACAGGCCAGGAAAGTGACTTGCCGGACATTTTAAAATTTTCATAGGAAAAACTAAATGAGTAATATTTTTTAAATGCATAGGAATACATAGGAGAAATTCTTTCATAAAATTTAAAAAAAAAACAAGTATCAAGCCATTTTTGTGCTATTCTACTCGGACATGATATTGTTAGGTTTTTGGAGAATCACCCGCATATGGGTAATTCTTTTATAAACCGAACAGATTTGGACAAAATCTGACCGACCCATTTTTGATTTGGCTGAAATTTTTTTTATCGAAAAAAAAGATATACGTGTGCGAGGATTTTTTTTTTTGGAAAATAGAACTGTTCTAAATTTCGAGAATTTCATGATTTTTGGCTTGAAGACTTATTTTCAAAAATTCATAACTTCGGTTTTATAGAAGATAGAAGGTTTTGCTGTTACAAATGAGTTTTACTGTTACAAATAAGTTAATTTTCCCAGCGCCGAACGACAAAAATTTATAAAATTTGTTATCGTCTCGCGCTCGATAAATTTTTTCATTTCTAACAGTAAAACTGTTTTCTCCACTAATTAAATATACGTTTCTTATTGAAAATTAAACGTAGAATACGATGATTACATTAAACACTTTTTATTTTTTTTAGATAGTTACTAAAAACTGATTTTAAAATTTTATTTGTTTATAACAATAGGAATTTGTTAATAATTTTTATAATTAACAATTTTTTTTTTAAATTGCATTTCTATTCTTTAAAACAAAACACACAAAAAGTGTCTATCTTTACCAGAACCGAAGTTATAAATCTTTGAAAACGAGTCTTCAAGCCAAAAATCACAAAATTCTCGAAATTTAGAACCGCTCTATTTCCCCTAAAAAACAAAAAAAAACAAAAAATCCGCAAACAAGTATATCGTAATGTTTATATAGAACCCCTAAAAAATTTTCAGCTGAATCAAGTATGTCTTAGTCACATTTTGTCCTAATCTGTTCGGTATGTAAAAGAACGACCTATATATGGAATTTTTTGTCGTCCCGCGCTCGATAAATTAATTTATTTCTAACAGTAAATATCATTTCTCCATTAAAAAAAATTAATTTTTTTAAAGGAAATTGAACGATGAATACGATGATTATATTAAAAACTAATTCCATGGGTGGAGCAATGGTTAAAATTTAATTTTAACATTTTATTTGTTTATAACAATAGGAATTTGTTAATAACTTTAGTTGAAAATATTTATTTTAAAAAAATTCCATTTTTTAACTTTCAAATAAAGAAAATAAAAACCTTCTATCTTCTATAAAACCGAAGTTATGACTTTTTGAAAATAAGTCTTCAAGCCGAAAATCACGTAATTCTCGAAATTTAGAACAGCTCTATTTTCTAAAAAAAAAAAAAAAATCCTCGAACACGTATATCTTTTTTTCGATAAAAAACCTATAAAAAAATTTTCAGCCAAATCAAAAATGGGTCGGTCAGAAAGGTGTTCGGTTTATAAAAGAATTACCCATATATGAAGTGAAATTTTTTAACGTTTAAACAGTTAAATTTATATTCTATTTAAACATTTTGATAAAGGTTAAGATTAAGTGTATAAAGACATACGATACAATTCTGTTTAAATTCATACTATTTTCAACGTGGTTGTTTGTATTTTATTCGCATAGATACTGAATTATATTATGTTTACATTCAATTCAGAAGGTTGTTCTCAAAAATCTACAAATTAACAACTACATTAATCTATATTTTTAACAAATTAACAAAACTGATCACTTAAGCTGCTTTTTCAGTTGCAGCAGTGTGTGCGTTCCTTCGTTCTTTCATTAAACGATTTCTTCTCTTCGATTTTTTAGTTGATGAAAAATTTGCAGCTTGATTTTATCGCCATCTACAATTATTGTCATAGAACTCTGAATTCAGAATGAACATTTGAACAAGACATATTCAAAAAAATTTATGAAGTATTTTTCTTTGTTAAGGTTGAATTTTCACATAGATTTAGTTGAAATATTATATTATTCTACAAAATTTGTAAATAAATGTCAATAATAAATACGTAAATAAATATTAATTTATTAACAATTCTATCTCGTAAATAATTTTTTTATGTTTCGATATTTTCTCTTTTTAAATTACGATATTTTTGTCTCATTCTTTTTTTTTTGTTCAGAGAAAAAGTTAAAGTTAAACCAACTCTGATGAAAAAACTGCAGCAGAAAAAATTATCATATTTAAGGAATCTGATTGGTTTAAAAAAAACTGAATGAAACAACGGACACACTGCAGCAACTGAAAAAGCGGCTTCAATGCGACGAATAATAGTTTTCCAAAAAATCCTATAAAAGTCATAAAGGAAGTAAATAGAGTTATAACTACCATGCGTACTCATATATTTATAGTAGTTTTTTTACCAGCGAATACGAAAATTGGTCGTTGTGTGCATCATCTACTCAGTGTCTCAGATTAAAATATTAAAAAAATATTGCGACGCTGATGCATAGGCTGACTTCACCATAACTCTAGAAACATAGTGTCCTGGATATATAATATAATCCATCAAACAATTCAATTAAAAGCTAACCAATGTTGTAGATTTCACGTCGTTCTAATTATAAAAAAATTAAAGAGAGCAGTAGTATCCCAACAAAAAAAAGTTCTGTTGTACGAGAAAATTTAAAAATTTTTTTACCGGAAGTGACAAACCGGAAGTTGGGATGCAGAACTGTTGTGAACCGTACTACATGTGTATGTACCAAGTTTCATCCAATTCGATTATCAGATACAGATGTAATTAAGCTTCCAAAAAAACAGGAGCTCGGCAGACTCTACCACTTTGTTCACTATCGCTAAAAAACTAATCAGTTGCTTGCCATACATTTTTGCATCTTCTGCCAAAGTGTCATCAAAATTCATTAACAGACGAATGTTGTATGCTTCCAACAAACATAAACAACCACCTGTTGTACGGTGGACCCCCCAACCATTTATCCAATGTACTCCAAAAGCTGATAAAATCTTTCTCATGTTTCTTGAAAGCTTTTACCAACGTTTCATGACAATCGATCGGTAACTGTAGGCTACAGTAGGAATAAGCACCCGAAAAAAAACTTTTTAACAGGAAGTGACAAACCGGAAGTTGGTATGCAGAAATATTGAAAACAGTACGAAAACCTTATATACCAAGTTTCCATAAGATCAAAAGCCGGGATTAGAAGTTATTCAAGAATTAAACTTTAAGGTGTTCGGGACACCCCCGCCATTCTGTCCAAATTTGAAATGAAGCCAGTTCAAGTAAAATACCAAATGAAGCCAGTTCAAGTGAACCTGTCTGATGCAAAGAAAAAAGGTTAGAAATAACTTGAATAACAAAGGTCAAATAATAAGGTGTAGCGTTTAAATTCTTGTTATTTCTAATGTCTTTTGCTTGCCTTGCATCCGTATCTGTCTGTCCCCGTCTTCATCATATACCTCAGTGTTACTATTTGGAACATCTATTTCTTCTTCAATATCATACACATCATTCAAATGCTTGCCAATGTTGTGTAGAACAGCACAACAAACAACAAATTTCGGAACCTTATTTAAATTTAATCGAATTCGATTACCCAAAATAGGAAACCTTTTTTTTATTTGGCCGAAACATCTTTCTATTATCACCCTCTCTTTGGCATGAATTCGGTTGAAATTTAATTCTTCTCGACTGGTGGAGTTCTCATACGGGGTTATTAACCACGGTGCTATTCCATATCCACCGTCCTCCAGTAAACATGCCTTACCTTTGAATCGTGAAGTTGATCGACACACTTCTCTAAGTTTCCATATTCTACTATCATGGGTACTTCCTGGCCATTGGACGTCGATACCAGTAAATATTTCATCCGAATTACAAGTTGCTTGTTTATTTAAGCTAGGGTATCCTTTTCTGTTTACAAAGCTATCACATTGTTGAGATTTCATTTTTTCCACATTGGTACAATCCAATGCACCAATTACGGAATTTCAAAACGCTGTTGCCATTTTGTTTCAGCTTCTTCTATTTCTGCTATTGTATTAGGAAACTTAATCCATTCAGGTGATTTTTCATAAATCCGGTCAGCTACAAATGAAATTGTCTTACAAACTGTAGTTCGATTTACTCCTGTGTCGTCAGCAACACCATTTTGGTATCCAGGATCACTTAAATAGCGCCTAAAAATTACCATTTCTTCAAAAGAACTTATTTTTCCACCTCTTTTTGCGTTATTTTCACCCTAAAAATAATCGGCCATAAACTGTACACTTTTGGTATTAAATCGCAAAAGTTGTTTATTTCAGGCTGAATCTATTTCTCGGTGCTCTAAATAAAATTTTCTTTTTTGAAGATTAATAAAAGCAGTCATTTTGTTGCGAAAAGTAAACAATAATAAAATTCAAGTTTCGTTATATGCTACCTTAAAAAAAATAAGCATTCACTTAAAAAGTAAAAGTATTTGCTTTTTTTATTCACATATCTTTAAGTATTTACTAGAAAATTTATAAGTTTTTACTTAATTTACAAGCATTTGCTTATTCTTTAAGTATTTACTTTTTATCAAGTAAATGCTAAAATTTTATTCACTTGATCATAAGTAAATACTTAAAAAACAACAAGTTAAAGCATTTACTTTTTTTTATTCACTTCACTTAGTAGCGATAGTCAAATTAGAGACACATATTTTTTTGTTACTATGAAATTACATAATATTTTGGAAATATTCTATCATAGAAAATTGTTGTAATTGATAAAAAGCATTCCTGTATTGAAATTTTTACATAATAATTTGTTTGAAATTTTATTAGATGTACTACGCGATTTGACTATCTATACATCCTTAAAATAATTCAATTTAATTTAAGACATGTTACTCTGTTGGAAAGATCAAACGTTGTATTGGGTTTGTATTTAATTAATTCAAATTTCCAAATTTGCAAATTTGCAAATTTGCAAATTTGTAAATTTTTGCGTATATAAATATGTATATCATTAAACACTAACCCAATATAATATTACTATTGTGTTCTGCAGCAATTACGCAACAGAATAAAATTAACAGCTGTTTATTTTATCTTATTAAAACTATAATATCGCACAAAATTATGGTTGTTTAAAAAAAAATTAAACCTATATTTGTAGTTGCTAAGACGACAAATTTACACATTTAATTTAATTTTTGCTTTAAGCTTGATACTTTTCATAGTACTGTAACGACTCTTCGTTGGTTCTTTTAGATTATTGAGCAAATACGACAGTAAAAAGACGGATCTTTGGTTAACAGAATCTCAAACTTTATTTGTCAACAAATTACAGCAGCTTCCGTTTTTTCTTACAATAAATTCCAGGATCTCCAATTTATGCACGATGAACTTCACTGCTTTTCCACAATTTGAATCAATAATACCCGGAATCGTAAAATCTGTATTTACTATTCCACTAAGTTCAAATTCTTTTACTATTAGTACCCAGGCTCAAGTACCACCGATTATTCCTTATACTTTCGAATATTTGTAAAACACTTTTAATTGCAAAATTAAAACTGACTATCTGATATTTTTGTTCGCTTATTTATATCGAAAAATAAATAAATCGAAACTTCTATAATCCACTAGAAATCAATACTACGTAGTCCGTACATCTTGAATAGGCCACACCTGTTTTCATTCATACTTGCATTTGTATTAGCGAACTCAAATTTAATTTATGCAAAATGTATTTGTTAAAGGGAGTTAACTTTTGATTCATCATAGAATGTAGAAAACATTTAGGCGGGACGTATTGGTTATTTATGATTAAATTAAATTAACCCATTCTGGACGAAGTTTATTACAGCACTAAAAAAATAAATTATTGTTCTGAATGTTTTGTCTAATTATATAAATATTGTTATTGAAAAAAATAAAAAGTATTATGAAAAAATACTAATTTTCTTCTGTAATGAAAGAAAATAATAAAATCGACTCCAACGGAGAGAAATAATAAAAATATTTACTTTTACGAGTAAGAACGATGTAAAAAATATAAAGTACATTTTACTGTTTTTTAGTAAGTGAAAGTTTGTTCACGTAAACGTAAAACGTTTTCATCTCGCTTAGGAAATTCAATTTTTTTTCCATGATAGTAAATATATATATTTTTTTATAACGATTTTTATTATAAATTAGAAATTAGAAATCGATCATAGAACATTTAAATTCATATGGGATTTTTTTACATTAAATTTCTAGACAATACTTTGTGTGAATTCATAGAATGGGGACATTTCTATTCCAATTAACATCCTAAGTCACGATTGTATAGTCATTATTGATTGTTTCCAATAATTGTGAAATCAATGGCTGATACTTGGTCAATTTGTAGCCCTATTTGCATTAACATTAGACTACACTAAGGGAATTTAAATTTATTCACAAAAAATCCCAAATAAATTTCAAAACATTTCCATAATATGGAGTCTAATGACAGTGAAAAAATTCAACTTAAGTAATAGTAGTTTAATCAATGAGTGTATAATGAAATAGTTTATTCTCAAGCAAAAGTTCATTAAACACGAATCGATTACAATACTTTATTGTCTGACAAATAATTGTGTATTATAAAAAATAAAAACATTTTCTTCAATTTAAACAATAAATCTTTATTGTTTTAATTGATAAATTAAATTTCTTATTAAAAAAACCCTGATGATAAAAAACCCCCATCTCATATAATGAACCAAGTGCAACTAAACGAAATAAGAGAATTTAACTTAAAATTTGATTTTTGAACAAAACTTATCAAAGCAATTGTGATTATAATTTGAAAATAATTTAATGAAATCAAAACAATTTGACCAATTGGAATCATTGAATATTGATTTAGGAAAATTTTCATAAGACAATAGGTTAAATTCATTAGGCTATAGGTTAAAAAAAATCCAATAATACATACTATTATTATCGAAAAAACATACAAATAAAGCTGAAATAATTAAATGGAAGAGAATAAAAATAAATAAGTGATGAAGAAGTTTTAACTTCGAAATTGTCATTGCCTCAACAGCGTAATCGATAGCGTGTCTGCCCAAGGATTCAAGGATTGTAACAAAAAATATTATGGGCAGACACGTAGGGGTTTAAAGAAGCGTTTTAAAGAACATGCTGCATACATCAAAACAAACCAACCAAATAAATCTGCAATAGCAAAACATGTCTTGGAAAATCAACATTTAAATTTTTCAATCAATAATATGAAGTTGAAGAAGGAGGTGCTGGAAAACAATAAATTGGATGCTTTTGAATCCCTTTATATTCATAAAGACATCAATGCATTTAACATTGATAAAGGCAACATAAATTCTGATTTATTTAATTTATTTACAAACCGTTTTTAAACTTGTTGGACTTTGTTTTTATTTTTTAAATTTTTTCATAATGTTAGCTTTGTTTTTTATATTGTTTTATTGAAAATTCTTTTTTCTTTTTTAATAATAAATCGAGTTTGCTGAAGATGGGTTGCATATAATAACCTGAAATGCATTCAAAAATATTTAAAAAAATAAAAATTAGAAAGAAATTTTATTTTTTATTTAAGTGGGCCCAATAAGGAGGTTTTGAAAATTAAAATATATATTTACGGAGAGCCACAAGTTCAAGACTTATTTATAAATTATTTATAAAAAAATATAATTTATAAATATAATTAAAAAAATATCAAGTAGTATTCACGTTTGAAGAGGGTAAAAAGCGCTCGAATAAAAAAATTGTAATAAATATAAATAAATTCACGAACCAATAAATTTGTTTTGCGGACCAACAGTTGAGAAACACTGGGCTAGAGTACCGTATGGTTCTAACCAATTATATTAAAGAACTCAGTCAATCAAAAAGGAATAGTTGGAAAGAGCTCTACAATACGATATATAGTCTTGCTGCAGCAGCTCGTCTTCAAACATTGAATGGTCTGAGCACACAAACCCTAGAGGCTCAATGTGCAAATAAAATGGTACGTAGATCATTTATTAGATTATTCTTCCTTATCTTAAGAGTTTGTTTAAAGCAAGCTATAAATTATAAAAGTATAAATTCCTCAGATATGGAGTTAAACTAAAGTTGTTTTCATATTCAAACCAGGTATAAAACTAAATGAAGCCAAATTATATAGACCAATAAGTAATACTTTTTAGGGTTTCGTTTTATACGGAACACTATTGGTGAGACTACGATGTGTTTTTGTATCGTTGTATTTTTTGCTAAAAATAGGACTTTTTTGACAATAATTCAAAAACTGTGCATCGCAAGATTCTAAAATAATTGTAATGTTTCTTAATTTTGATGTTCTTTCAAATGACACTCATGCGAGCCAAAAAACCTTTTTTTCACGATTCCTCACTCCTATCCCCTAAACACGTAGAATTAAAACTACTTGAGGCTACGCTATATTTTTCGTTAAGGGTTTATTAAATTTCCTATCTCTATGAATTTTTTCAAATTTTTCTGTCAATCAACGAAGAAACGTATAGAGAGGGGGGACCAACCTTTTGTTGCACTTTTTTGAGAATAATTCAAAAACGGTGCATCGCAAAATTCTAAAAAAAACTGTATTGTTTTTTAATTTTGGTGCTCTATCAAATGACATCCCACTCATGCGGGTCAAAAAAACAATTTTTCACCCTTCCCCACTCCCATCCCCTAAACACATCCTATATATTAATACGCTAGATTAAAACTTTGTGGAGCATTAGGCTTTTTTATTCGCAGATGGATTCATTTGAAATTTTCACAGCTAACTGATATTAGTGTAACCTATAGTCGGATCCGGATTCAAACAAATCGGATCATAAATAAAAAAGTTATTATATACGGAAAACTTTTTCTATACATATGCATTATAAGTTTACATACATGCAAAAACGAAATTAAAAATTTATTTTATTTTTTTATATTTTCTTTTTTTATATTTTCTTTTTTATATATTAGCTATCGAATAACGAACAACGAACAACAAAAACGAAACTTAAAAATTTATTTTCTTTCATTTCAGTCGTCTTTTGTCTTTGAACAAGGACGGTTTTCGATATTATTTCGATTATTTTGTTTATTGATTAAAGATATTTGCGTAATATTTTTGTTTTCTTATTATAGGAGGGCTATTATTTTGAAAACGTACATTTTTTTGTTGATTTTTAAATTTTTGATTTTTAAAAAATCTGAAATTTTGATATTTTGTTGGTATTGACGAAAGGAAAAAAGTTGTTTCTGCTTTTATTTTTTGTGTACTCTCAATCGGCGTTATGCGCGGTTGAATTTTTGAGGCATTTTCACGTAGTTTTGGTAATGGTTTAAAACTTAAAACTTTTTTTTCTTTTTTTATATTTATTTTCTCTTAGTTTATACATTTCCTTTGAAGTTTAGAGAATTTAGTTTATGAATTGATTTAGGGGTCGATAGACGTAATATTTTTCTTTGTTTTTTTATTATAGGAGGGCTATTATTTTGAAAACGTACATTTGTTTGTTGATTTTAAATTTTTGATTTTTAAAAAATCTGAAATTTTGATATTTTGTTGGTATTGACGAAAGGAAAAAAGTTGTTTCTGCTTTTATTTTTTGTGTACTCTGAATCGGAGTTATGCGCGGTTGAATTTTTGAGGCTTTTTCACGTAGTTTTGGTATTGGTGTCAATGTTTTGTGAATAGGTGCCACAAATTTCATCCGACTTAAGTATATTTTTGCAAGTAAAAAGAAAAATAACTGAATAATTGAAACTAGGAGGGCCCGGCGTGCTTCGCTACGCTTATAAATAAAGTTTTTGCGTAGACATTTTGTTGACGTAGAAGCAATGATTTCAAAAAGTGGTAATGAGAAATGCTAGCCTATAATTTTTAATTTTTCTTTTTAAATATATGAATGATAAATAATCAGAACTCTAGCTGATCAGTTCGGATATATGAAAAATTAGCGATCAAATAAGTTAGAGATCAAATAAGCTTACTTGAAAACTTATTTGATCGCTAATTTGTCATATATCCGAACTGATCAGCTTGAGTTCTGATTATTTATCATTCATATATTTAAAAAGAAAAATTAAAAATTATAGGCTAGCATTTCTCAGTACCACTTTTTGAAATCATTGCTTCTACGTCAACAAAATGTCTACGCAAAAACTTTATTTATAAGCGTAGCGAATAGAAATAAAATCACTTGAAGCTTCGCTATATTTTTCGTGTTCCATAGAATTATAGGCTCATCGCTTTACTAAAATTTTCAGTTCTTTCTATAGCAACAATTTTTTTGTGTTAGATTACATAAGTTCGGTATTTGAGTCGGTGCTTGAAAAACAACGTATAATTTTAACAATATTTAAAACTAACAAAAGATCAATGTTTGACTTAAACAATAGCATATTAAACAAATATTAACCCTAAAATAATTGCAGGTTATCGAACTTACCATTCAATTAAATCACAACATTTTCTAAAGTTATACAAAATTTATTAAACCAGTAATTATGAATGGATTACAAACGTGGATCTTAACACAAACTAACAAATCACATCAATCTGATTTGAACCTTGAGAATTTACGCCACCTTTTGGGCCCGCTTATGGCATACAATACAATACAATATACAATAGATAGTAAAGGACCGTGATAATTTTAAAAATAAAGTTCTTTCTTTTGGATAACTGGTTATATTCACTCTAAAAGAGTTGCAAAATTAAGAATTGCTCTAAGAATCAGTACAAAGGATGACATGACTAAAAATGTACACGCCAGTCCCACTCACTATTGCTATTCGGGTTAAAAAGCTTTATTTCACCTTACCATTCCTACCCTTTCAAAACGATTAATAAATATTTGATACACGGGGAGACGGTCTGAATTTTGAACATTTTTGATCATAACTCAAAAACTGTGCACCGCAAAATTATAAAAAAAATTGCAATGATTTTTAAATTAGGTGCTCTTTCAAATGACACTCCAGTCGCTTGGGTCAAAAAAAGTTTTTTTTTACCCTCTCTACCCCGGTGCCCTAAACACACAGAAATATAATTATTTGAGACTTCGGTATAATTTTCATACAAAATTTACTAAATTTCCTAGCTCTGTGAATTTTTTCAAATTTTTCTGTCAATCAGTGTCGAAACGTAGGGGAGGGAACGGTTTGAATTTTGCAGTTTTTTGTCCATAACTCAAAAATTGTGCACCGCAAAATTATAAAAAAAACTGTAACGAATTCTAAATTAGGTGTTCTTTCAAATGACAGCCCACTCGCTTGGGTCAAAAAAGTTTTTTTTTTACCCTCTTTACCCCGGTCCCCTAAACACTCAGAAATATAATTATTTGAGACTTCGGTATAATTTTCATACAAAATTTACCAAATTGCCTAGCTCTGTGAATTTTTACAAATTTTTCTGTCAATCAGTGTCGAAACGTAGGGGGGGGGAACGGTTTTAATTTTGCACTTTTTTGTCCATAACTCAAAAACTGTGCACCGAAAATTTCTAAAAAAAATTGCAACAAATTCTAAATTAGGTGCTCTTTCAAATGACACCCCACTCGCTTGGGTCAAAAAAGTTTTTTTTTACCCTCTTTACCCCGGTCCCCTAAACACACAGAAATATAATTATTTGAGACTTCGCTATAATTTTCATACAAAATTTACCAAATCGCCTAACTCTGTGAATTTTTCCAAATTTTTATGTCAATCAGTGTCGAAACGAAGGAGGGGGAACGGTTTGAATTTTGCACTTTTTTGTCCATAACTCAAAAACTGTGCACCGCAAAATTATAAAAAAAACTGCAACGAATTTTAAATTAGGTGCTCTTTCAAATGAAACCCCACTCGCTTGGGTCAAAAAAGTTTTTTTTTTACCCTCTTTACCCCGGTCCCCTAAACACACAGAAATATAATTATTTGAGACTTCGGTATAATTTTCATACAAAATTTACCGAATTGCCTAACTCTGTGAATTTTTCCAAATTTTTATGTCAATCAGTGTCGAAACGAAGGGGGGGGGGAGCGGTTTGAATTTTGCACTTTTTTGTCCATAACTCAAAAACTGTGCACCGCAAAATTATAAAAAAAACTGCAACGAATTCTAAATTAGGTGCTCTTTCAAATGACACCCCACTCGCTTGGGTCAAAAAAGTTTTTTTTTTACCCTCTTTACCCCGGTCCCCTAAACACACAGAAATATAATTATTTGAGACTTCGGTATAATTTTCATACAAAATTTACCAAATTTCCTAACTTTGTGAATTTTTCCAAATTTTTCTGTCAATCAGTGTCGAAACGAAGGGGGGGGAACGGTATGTTTTTGACAATAACTCAAAAACTGTGCACTGCAAAATTCTAAAAAAAATTGCAATGATTTCTAAATTAGGTGCTCTTTCAAATGACACCCCACTTGACCACATTTTAAATAGTGTTTTTACCCCTCCTCATTTCCACCCCCTTAATAAATCTAATTATGAGAATATGACACTTTTATATATTTTTTATTAAAACTGTACTAATTTTTTTATCATTCCAAATACATTTGAAAATTTTCGATCAGTTAGGTTCGGAGCTAATCGAGTTAAGAAAACACGAAAAAAACGTCATTATTCAGAATTATACAAAAAATGGTGAGTTGTAAAATTCCAAAATAAATTTTTAAGAAATACTGAAATGAAGCCCTTTCATATGATACCCTACTTGAATCTATAAAAAAATCTATTTTCTCAAAGGTCTCACATCGAACCCCTGTAAACCAAACGAAAACCACTTTAGTTTTATTTGTATTCGTCATTTCATGTGGACAGATTAGTTTTATACACATGCCAAATTTCAAGTCCATAGCATTTATAGTTTACGAGATAATCGATATAATGTGAAAAACTCGTTTTACTCTCACCAATAGTGTTCCGTATAAAAAACGGAACCCTAAAAAAAGAAGTATTTAATGTTACAACAAAAGTAATCTTTTATATTAACGGATTATTACAAAAGTATATATAAAAGATGCAATTTAACTAACTAACCTAACGGTTGAATGGTACCATAACCTTTTTCTTAAGTATACAAATTTTTTTGTATACGTAATGTATGAATTTTTGTTATATCTGGTCGTCACGGGTATGCTTTTATCTCTCAACTATGAAGAATTAGAGAAATTAGACAGAATATATATGGTGCTTAAAGTCGTCAACACTAACAGTTTCTAAAACAATTTTCTCAAACATAGTTCAGAGAGAAAAAAACATGCCTGCGACGATCAGATACAACAAAGATTCATACAATTTAGAAGTAGACATTAGCGTAACAAATATAGGTCCCAGTTAAATTTGAATTAATAATGGGTAAAACAATTAGATTTGAAGAGAAAATCATTTTTTCTATTTACAGTTTTGTTTTATTATTAATTTAACTCATAAACATATATTCATAAAACAGTTTATGGGCTAAAGTAATGATTGAGATTAATAAATTCGGTCGTGAACCAATTGATTTCAGTTATTTGTGAAGAAATGAAATAAATAGTTAAATATAATTTTTTAACGTTTATTCATATATTATTTTTTTGCATTGATATTGTTTCTTAAATTAATTATTTTTCAATACATAATTAGTTGACTTTTTATTAAAAAAGTATTATTTAGGTTTTGTTTATTAAAACAAATGTTTCAAATTCAATATATGCTATAATGCTTTTGACTATTTGGATCAAAAGATTTGTTTTGATTTAATTAATTTTTAATTACCAAGCTGCTTATAAGTTTTGTGCATAATATTATGGTCGTGCAATTTTTTACTTTTTAAAGTGTTTTTTCCGTTTGTGTATGCTTTGATTCAATTTTCAAATGATTTTGCTATTGAAATTTACAAGTAAAAAATCATTTTTATTTGCCAAAAAATCATTTTTATATGGTCTACCAATATAAATAGTCTACAACACAACTTTATTTAAATTATTTCTATCAGTTTGTTGTTTTACTTTCACGAAAACCTCAGCGAGCGAACTTTATTCGCACATGACTGACTTTTTCTATAAAAACAATTTAAAAGCTGATTAATTATCACATCCGTCATGAATTTTTTAAACAAAAACCTCTAATTTCTAAGCCAGTACGCCTATCACTGTACTGGAAAAGGTACAAAAAACCACCATTTCAACAAAATAGGGCTTGATTTTTCTGATAGCTGCAGATTCTAGCACTTAGGCACAGCTACAATGTCCTAAACTTTCGTGGCACAAATACAACCAACTTGTTCTATGACTAGTACTACTACTATCACAAGACGTGACTCTAATTGACCGAATTAATTTCATTAAATGCCTGTATTTACAGAACTGTATTTACAGAATACGACCAACTAAGAAAAAAGGTATATAGTATGCCGTACGTATAGCAATAGTACGCTGCTCGAACCAAGATAGATACTCGCGTCAAACCGTCCCTATCACATATGCTTAACATCAACAACTGGCAACAACAACTTGCAAGAGTTTATTCTTCATTTAGACTACTTAAAAGGAAATTTTTATGATGGTTAATAATTAAATATGTATATCCAATTATGCAAAAACTTGCATATATAATGTTAGAAATACTAAGTAATTCGACATGTAAAACACACTCGCCAGTTTTAAAACAAGAGATTTGTCTAAGTTTAATTGGATATTATCTTTTCAGTTCTTCTGCCTAATAATTAACAGTATGCTAAATTAATAAACAGATAGAATGGCAGGCTGGTCAGAAATAATTCCAAAATTCGACAAGGGTTATAGACCAAAAAGCACAGTGCAAATCTGAACTCTTTCGTGAATTCACAAGCTTTCGGTCTTAAACAAAACAAACCTATTCCTTATAATCATAAAGCAAAGAATCTGATTGGAAAGTTTCAAACGACTTCAATTATTCATGCTATCTTGCGGTTAACATCACTTCTACCGCGATCCTACTTGCGTTGTCCTCAACCTATACCTTTTAAGGTTTTAAACCTACGTAGATAAACTACGACATTCACCCCGTTTTCATCCTATTCTTAAGAGCTAATTTCTATACTTAAAGACAGATTGATTAATATTCTGGTTTATTTGGTTTTTAAAATCACAAAGGTTTATTTGTGGTTGGGAAGGTGCTCAACTTGTGAAGATTCGTATCCCTAATGCGGAATGCCAGTTTTTTTTACAATTTACAATTCATTTAAAAATGCGCAATTCAAAAATCGCACTAGTTTTGTTGTTATGATTGCTAATTAATAAATTAAAATTAAAACTTGCTTTTCTTAAAATATTCATTAATATTGCCTCTAACCCAAAATTGCCTATCATTTGGCACAATATCTCCAATTATCGGTTATACGATTCAATAATTCGTACTTTGATAATATAACATAGTTCTGATAATATAATATATTCTTTAATATTAATAATTTCAAATAAATATTTAAAGTTAAATTTCAGAAATTTTTTATCCATATATTGACTGATGATGTCATTTTGAATTACAAAGGTAATTTAAACATCGATTTCAAATATTCTGTATCCGCATTTTCAACCGGTTGACCAGTGACTCCGAACGAATAATTAAAGTTCCAAATCGTTTTTAATAGATTACTGGATGCTGTAAAAATATTCATAAATATATTTAATTAATCCTGATACAAACTTCCACTATTTCATAGATTCATTTTATGTTGATTTTAGGAATAGTATATACGATGAGTGGAGTGGGTTGCGGTAAATTCGATAATTCAACCAATTGTAACCCGCTAAAAACCACAAACAACCAAGTTTCTCATGACATTATATAAATAAATTCAATCAAATCTCTCGTGTTTGCAATCAACTTTGATTTATGCGTATATATGTTATGCGTAGTATATGTTCGGTCGCTAATCGATTTGGTCAAATCTTTTTCTAAAATAATTATATCACACGACATATTCAGTTCTTCACTTGATGTCTACATATCAAATTCAAATTTTTAATGTAATAAAAAAATATCATGAAATTTTTCAATTCAATTAGAACATCCATTACACAATCGGTAATTCCAAAAAAAATTGTTATTAAGTTATTTAGGATTAAGTACTTTGATTTATGATGATAAATCTATAAATTTTGTTAACTTTTTGTTTACAGGTAAATAATTCATTTCAAACGTTAAAATTTATTGGTAGAAAATCGAGACCAGTGATTGATAATGATTTTGTACATACAAGTTTTGAAGAATCTTCGATTCATGGAATGGCACATGTTGGAAAATCAAAGATTCATATAATTGAGAGGTAAGTGATTAATAATTTTTTGTTAGTTGGGATTGGTGTGATTTCGATTATTTTTAATTTTGTCGTATGTTAAACTTCTGAGGCTTAAAAGGAGTATGAATGTTTGAATCCGAAATTTCAGTTTCTTAACGAAACGAAAGTTTTCTTTGTTTTAAGAAGATGAAAATTTACAAGAAAATATTGAGAACACGATTTTACTTACTTTCCATCTAAAGTTTTTTGTTCTTAAATATTACTTTTATGCACACAAAATCAAAACTTATTCTTTTAACATATAATCATATATGCAGTTTATCATTCCATCTATTTATATATTGATAATGGAAAATTATATTTTATTATCAAAAAGTTAGAGTTATTACAAATATGTTCATTGAAACTTATAACTTTTATTGCAAAATATGTATAAGAAAGATCATTTCCTTAATGTGTTTGGTTCTTGTTCAAACAAAATATAAACAATGTATTTATATACAAAGATGTTCATTATGTTAAAGTTTATTAATGTATTTTAGATTGCTGACATTTTAATTGAATTACAAAATATTAAAATTTATCCAAAAATTAGGAAAGTTCATATTTGCATCCTCATCAATAGTATATTAAATATCTAGATCTGTAAATAGCATTTTACATGCGAGGGAAAATATTGCGCACGAGACGCGTAGCGTCGAGTGCAGTATCTTCACGAGCATGGAAAATGCTTTACAACTCGAGATTTGTTATATACTATTTCTACGACTTTGTTTTAATGCCCAAACGCATATAATTACTTGAAAAAATAAACTACTAATTATAAATTAAATGCAAATAGTTTACAAATGTTGGTAGGCTTTGCATTAGTCTGTGTCAAAATGAATTGAAATATTTAATTTTTATAAATCAAATTTTTCTTCAAATAAAAATTTTTCTTTTTATTAAAAGTGTTTCGTAATATATATATGAAATTCCATTACCGCACACTTTTTTTTACTAACCGCATACTATTGGAAATAATCAATTTACATGTCATGGATAGTGTGATGTAATTTATAATTTACTGTGATAGGAGTAGAAAACTTATTACAATTTATATGGAGTATTATTGTCCGTCGTTATACATCAAGCGCTAACGATATGTTCTTATACATAATCTTAAAATTTTTTAATTAGTAGATAGGTTATCTTCAGGGCCGGATCTACCATGGGTGCAATGGAGCGACCGCACCCGGCGCCAACACAAAAGGCGCCAAAATTGAGTTTTGTTTTAAATTCGATTACTTTTTCGTTTTGGTTTTTAATAAATTTTAAGGCAAATTAAAATTTATTTTTTCTATATAAAAACCAACAATTTATTTTTTGTATACAGTAATACCCCGTTTAACGTCAAGGATGCGTTCCAAATTTCCTTAACGTTATTCAAATCAACGTTAAACGGGGTATGGGTGTCGTGCAAAACGATGAGATAGGTGCTTATTTGTTAATTTTACGTAAATTTTTCCTTCTTTTCCATAAGTATTAACTGATTAAGTAGAATATTTCGTGCATTTTGATCTTAAATTCATATATTAAGCGGATTTTCGATTTTAAGATACTTTAGAGTTGCCGTAGAGTTTGAACTAGGTGAAAACATTTTGTGTCAGTTTTACGTCTAGGGGGTGAAATTCGTACGCAACGAGGTTGTTGATCAGGTTTGCATGCCAGATTCGATAAAATGCTTTTTAGATGTCTAATGTGATTACGTATGGAAATGTGGTGGGTCCCAAAGGCTTGCATTTAAATTCAAATGATAATGGTGAGAGAATGACTAAGTTTGCATTATCAAATAATTTGAGAATTGCCAGTACGTTCTTTCCGCATCGATCGATTCATAAGCAGACTTGGGTCTCACCGAATGGAAACGCTCGAAATCAAATTGATCACGTTCTAGTAACAGCACGTTTCTTTTCAAACGTTCTGGATGTGCGATCCCTTAGAGGTGCATACATTGGAAGTGACCACTTCGTTATATGTGCAACAATAAGGTTCTACTTCCCAAATCCAGGCATTCCAAAATTCAATCAACGGAAACGTTTTAACATCTCATCATTAAAGAATGCTGAAACAGAAGAAATATCAAAACCATATTGCCGAAACATTGGATAAATCAAAAACCATTAATGGAGACGTCGATAAGTCATGGTATTTGCTCAAAGATGCTGTTTTAAGCGCTGCTGAGGGAATACTTGGACGACCACAGAACCACTCCCAGAAGCCATGGATGGATGAAGCATGCCTTGACGGGATTCAATACAAAAGAGATTGCTATCTGAAGTGTCTACAAGGACGCAACATCAGGTCCACGAAGGAGAACTATAAACTGGCAAGACAAGCAGTTACAAAGCTATGTAGACGAACGAAGATAGAATGGTTGGAAGAGACAGTGTGAGGAGATTGAAAGCTTCTATAAGGAACATCAATCGCGTAACTTCTTTCAACAGGGTAAAACCGTAAAGAACGGCCCTCAAACTAGATCGACTGCTGTTCAAAACGAAGATGGGGAGCTACAAGTAAACCTTAAAAATATTTTAGAGACTTGGGCCGCTTATTTTGAGAATCTTCTCAACTTAAGTGATCAGCAACAAGTCGGGTGACAAGCAAAGCTTATTCGTGCGTCAAACGTACATGTAGATGAACCAACCAAAGAGAAATCCGAAGCAGCGCTTTCAACATTAAAATGCAATAAAGCACCTGGTATCGACGATATAGCATCCGAAATGATTGTATAGTAGAATTTTTTTGCCAGCGAATTTCTGACAGCTACAACGCAGCAAGAGATAAAAGATGAGACAAAAAGTAAAACAGAGATGTATTATTTATTTTGGGATAAATTTGTTTTCAAAACAATTATATTAGTTAAATTTCTACTTCTAGTTCGTACCATTTGTTTGTTGTGATATTTGTTTCCATAGGCGTCGTTATTTTTATTATAATTATTTTTAATTATCAAAATTTTGTTACATTGCCTACAAAATTATTAATATTTCTACTAGTTTGTGGTTTTCTATTATAATTGGTTGAATTTCAATAGTAATTTATTAATTTTTATGAGTTTTTTTGTCCATTTCAATGGGACCCCAATAGTTTTTTTTTAATATTTTAATCGAGACACTGAATGTGCAAACAATATGCGCATGTGCAAACAATATGCGCATAACAAACAAATTTTGTGTTCGCTGGCAAAAAAATTCTACTATACATGGTGCCGAAACTCTATCCTTAAGATTGTTTGAACTTGTTCAAATGATCTGGAGGACTGAAACCATGCCACAGAACTGAAACGCAGCCCCCGCAAATTTAGCCTTGGAATATGTGTGCCTTCAAAAGAAACTACCGACTAACAACAATATCTTGTCAATGAACTCAGTACAGATGATTGCTTACGCTGATGATGTGGTCATCTTCGGTCGAAGTGAAGCTGTTATGAGTGAGGCTTTCAAGCTACTTCTTGAGAGTGGCGCTAGATTGGTCTGCAAATTAATATGATAAAACCAAACATATAAGGCTGAGAAGAAAGATTTGATGTGCGGCGATGAACGAATTGAGGAAGTTGAATCGAAGTTATACAAGACATTGATTAGACCGGTTGTGATGTATGGGTCACAGACGTGGACCCTTACACAAAATGACGAATCGCATTTGTCTGTATTTGAGTGTAAGATCCGAAGCTACATTTTTGGTTCACTTAAGACAGACGATGGAGAGTATAGAACCTGGTATAACTTTGAGATCAGAGCCCTTCTAGAGGGTCCTGATATAATAGGTTGTATCCGTTCTAATAGGATTGTTTGGTTTGGGCATGTTCTACGAGCCGATTCACTGTCTGGAATGATTAGAAAAGTGTACGTTAGTACCCCACGGAGTGAGCGACCGCGAGGAAGACCACGACTACAATAGGAGACTGGCGTAATAAACGATCTTAAAAACATCGGCAGCCATGGTAATTATGTCGATTTTGCGAATGACCGTGGTGAGTATTCAAAGCTGATTAGCCTGGCAACGCTCCTACATGGAGCATGAACGCCAGAAAAAAAAATAGATATTTGTATTATTTGAGATTTAAAAGTTGTTTGATAATTTTTTTGAATTTTTCTGTTTCTACTTAAATTTTTCTTTTAAATTATCTGACACATCCAATTCTATTTGTACACAAAACTGTTTGGGCCCAAAAACTACCTATTTCTAGCGGATATACCTGCCGCTTGGACTTTTTTGTTTTGCAATGTTCAAAGGTAAAAGGGAAAAGGGTCAGAAAATAGTACATTTTGCTACATGGGATGAAAACACTACTTTTTCATGAGCGAAAATTTGTTCACGAGACGCGTTAGCGTAAAGAGGGGCAATTTCACGAACGTAAAATATTTTTATCTTGCGTAGGAAAAACAATTTTTTCTATGATAGTAAATATATAAACGATGTTTATTAGAAATTATTAAATTAGAAATCGACAAAATAACATTCAAATTCATATTCTATCTTTTCATGGTTGCTATGTTTTAAAAACTTTGTAAAATTTGTAACGTTTAATAATGCAACCTAGACCCCTAGATAGGAGCGAAGGTTGCACTTACTAAAGTTATAGATTTGTTTTCCTTGCCGTTGCCCGATTCTCGCTCTATCGACTTGGTTTAGTCTATATCGGTCGTGGGCTTGGATCGGCAGTCAGGAAACCCTAGAAGTGAGCGGTTGCTAGATGGAGAAACGCAGACAGCCGTCCCTACTTGCCTATAATCACTATACCATGTTCTCAACCCTCACCAGACATTGTTTATGCGAACTTGTAGTTGCGTGTTCTGAAGGAACACCAACTACCTGTCGCCCATGCTGATCTCAACATATTTATTAACCCTTTATATGACAAAAAAAAATACTTAACTAGCACTCACCTTAAATGTTCACAGTTCATGCCTCATGCTCTAAACATAGCGGGTTATCCCAAAACAAGATATTTCAAGTAACGTGATCTTTATTTCAATTCCAGTATGTTGTGTTTGACTACACTAATCTTAATAACTCAATTATAATCTAATAAAATCACTAAATAATTTTGTTTTCTTCTCACAATTTTTCCAAATTATCTTAAGATTATATTTAAATTGGCTACACTAATAAAAATACCCAAAAGAAAAAGAAATAGACTAAATCCTAAACTCCGTAAACAACAAAAAAAAGTCCAAGCGGCACGTATATCCGCTAGAAATAGGTGGATTTCGTGACCAGACAGCTTTGTGTACAAATAGAATTGGATATGTCAGATTAGTTTAAATAAAAAATTTAACTAGAAACAGAAATTCCAAAAAACTTATCAAACAACCAAACTAAATGCATAAACAGAAACTACTTTGTCAATGCAATTTCGAATAGTTTTGTTTAATTTGGTTAAAACTCCTTAATATCAATTTAAATCCTTTAGTGGATTAACGTTCTAACTACATCACAACTGCCATGTTATAATTTATAATCAACAACAACATCAAACAACTTTTATACCTCAAATATAATACAAATATCTATCAATTGTAAATACGTAATCAATATACATATATTTATTTCAACCAAACCACTTATAGCTTGTAATTATTCGCGCTATATAATATTATATTTGATTTATCCTAATAGGCCAGTAATAATAGGAGAAAAAATTAGAAAAAAAAAATGATTCGTTACAGCAAACTGACAGTGGGATATTGTAGAACACGATATTGTAAAAGAGGGAAACATAAATCGAACCAGCAGCTGCTATCCGGGGGAGAATGGGGAGGGTTTTTAGGGGTTGAAAGGGGTTTTTCGTGATTTCTGGCTAAACCGTGCACCCTATCAAAAAAAGTTGTATGTAAAAGTTGTAGGGAATAAAAAGATCTACACTTTTTGTACGGACCATTTTTACCCTCACCTCAACATTTTTCGAAAAAAATGCGAAAAACCGATTTTTTTCTTTTTTCTTGTTTTCTTTTACAAAAAAAATTTTATGAAGTTCAAATTTTGGAAAAAGATACCTCCATTTATTGGAAAAAGGCAGCAATTTTTTCTGAGGGAAATATTTAGACGTTGTTGTTAAAATTAATTTTTTTGAAAAAAAAAAAAACAAATTTTTAACTGCGATTCCTCTTAAAACTACGCCTCCTAATGAGTTCAGTTTGACTCATTTACTCGTTCTTACGTTTATTTTTGATAAGTGGTAAAAAAATGGTACACTGTTATGGAAAAAAAGGCGGGAAAATTGAAAAAACCGAGAAAATCGCTATTTTTTGGGGTAATTTGCATATTTATCGTTGAATAATCGTTATTAATTAATAAAATCATTTAAATTTTTAATGATAAACGTAAACGACGATCATTTGGAAATAAATTAATGAATAATTATATGCTTTCGTTACTTTTAGTTTATTTAGGTAACAAAAAAGTAAATTTTATTCTTCAAACATGGCGATCTTAAAAAGTACCTTTTAGTTTTCTTTCATGTTTTTTATATTTTACAGATTTGTTATTTATTTAAAACATACTAAACCTATAAGGACAATTGTTATTTTTTGTTTTTGAGAAAAACACATTTGAATATAGGTTGATTTTTTTTGTACTTTGTGCCATACACTAAACCCAAGTTTACTGATTCTATTAAACTTATTTTGGGTTTAGAAGGTACTAAATGAGGTTTAAAGAAGGTACTAAATAAGCTTTTTTTGGGTTTTCTGAAGGTTTAATATTTTACCCAAAACATACTCAAATTACAGACCGACGTTTTGTTCGACGATAAAAACCAATTCGAATATTTGTTAGCAAAAATATGCCAGTTGCAGATTTTGCTGAAATTTATCAAATAGATAGTGAATTTTCCTTTCAATTACAATAAAAAATTCATGTTAAATTAAAATATATCATATATTAATTATCATATATTATAAACTAAAATAAGCATTAAATATTTTAGAAAAATGAAAATTCTGCCAATCCCACGTACTTTCGAAATCAAATTGCTCAAGAACGGCTTTACCAATTTTATCAAACTTTTTTTTTTTTGTAGGTGATTAGTTAATCGTTTGAAAAAAAAAATAATTAATTGTTTTTGTAATTAATTTTTAAATTAAAATATTAAAAAACTTTTTTAAAGTTGGCGCTTGGGTTGAAGATCAATTGAAATTTAATTTATTTTTTTTTGTAAAAACAGTTCTATCCTTACTCTAAAATATTACAAATTTACAAAGAGGCTAATATTCGTGTTCTTGAGATATTTAATTTTTAAGATTTTTAGTACGACTGAAATTCTAATTGTTGATTATTTCTTCGAACAATTTTTATCAAGTTCGAAAACGAAAGCATCTAATTATTCATAAATGTATTTCCGAATGATCGTTGTTTATGTAATAATAAAAAAAATAATATGATTTTATTAATTAGTAACAATTATTCAACGATAAATATGCAAATTACCACGAAAAAAGCAATTTTTTCGGTTTTTTCAATTTTCCCGCCTTTTTGTCCATAGATTTATACTTTTTTTACCATTTATAAAAAATAGACGTAAGAACGAGTAAATGAGTCAAAACTGAACTCTTTAGGAGGCGTAGTTTTAAGAGGAATCGCAATTAAAAATTTGGTTTTTTTTTTCAAAAAAATTAATTTTAACAACAACGTCTAAATATTTCCCTCAGAAAAAATTGCTGCCTTTTTCCAATAAATGGAGGTATCTTTTCCAAAATTTGAACTTCATAAAATTTTTTTTGTAAAAGAAAACAAGAAAAAAGAAAAAAATCGGTTTTTCGCATTTTTTTCGAAAAATGTTGAGGTGAGGGTAAAAATGGTCCGTACAAAAAGTGTAGATCTTTTTATTCCCTACAACTTTTACATATATTTCTTTTTGATAGGATGCACGGTTTAGCCAGAAATCACGAAAAACCTTTTTCAACCCCTAAAAACCCTCCCCATTCTCCCCCGGATAACAGCTGCTGGTTCGATTTATGTTTTCCTCTTTTACAATATCGTGTTCTACAATATACCGCTGTCAGTTTGCTGTAACGAATTTTTTTGTTGTTAAAATACTATTTTTCCTGGCCTATAAATAGTTTTGATTTCTTCAATTTCTTCAATGAACTTTCACTTAAATTCCTTTCTTCTAACGACAATATTCAATTATACTTTAATATAAACCGCCCTCTGGAAATATCTTAATATCTTTATCAGCTACTTCCGCTCAGAAGCTCAGTGTGAAATCAGACTTCACTCTTATTGCTGCAAATTCTACTACCGTGTCTACTTATGGGACGAAAACTTTAACGTTGAGTTTAGGTCTTCGACGTTCATTCGTTCATTCTTTCATCATCGCCAGTGTCTCTGTTCCGATAATTGGCGCTGACTTTTTGAACAAATACGGTATTCTGGTTGATATTAAACAGAAACGAATTATCGACCCACTGTCTGATATTTTCACATCAGCAGTTACAGCTCCTATCTCTACTCCTTCATTGTCCGTTCTTATCAATGATAAATTTTCTCGTGAAATTAACGAGCTTTTAAATGAGTTCAAAGAATTAACCTTTGACTCAGGTCTCTCTTCAGCTGTGAAACACAATGTGACACATGCGATTATCACTACTGGACCTCCAGTCTCCTGCAAAACTCGCAGACTAGCAGCTGACAAACTTAAAGCTGCAAAGACTGAATTTGACTATATGCTAGAAGAAGGAATCTGTAGACCCTCTAGTAGTCAATGGTTCAGTCCACTTCACTTGGTCGAAAAGAAAACAGGTGGTTTTCGTGTTTGCGGTGATTACCGTGGCTTAAATAAAGTCACAGTCCCCGACAAATACAACATTCCTTTTCTTCAGGATTTTTCGCAACAACTTGCAGGTTGCACTATTTTCTCGACTATCGACCTAGTGCGAGCTTACCACCAAATTCCTATTGAGCCGTCTGATATTCCTAAGACAGCTATCACTACACCATTCGGACTTTTCGAGTTCACACGAATGGGATTCGGTTTAAGAAACGCTGGTCAAACGTTTCAGCGACATATGCACACCATTTTACGTGGCTTAGATTTCTGTTTCGTCTATTTAGACGACCTACTTGTCGCATCTAAGTCCTATGTCGAACACTTAGGACATCTTAAGGTGATCTTTCAAAAATTGCAAGATGCTGGTATGATCATTAACCTTAACAAGTGCAACTTCGCACAACACGAAATTAATTTCTTAGGTCATACCATTGATTCTAACGGCATTAGACCAATGAAAGAACGAGTGGATGTTATTTCCGATTTTCCCACTCCTCAAATGGCAAACAACTACGTCAATTTCTTGGAATGATCAATTTCTATCGACGATTTATTCCTCACGCTGCTGGTGATCAAGCTATTTTAAATGACTTCTTAAAAGGCTCAAAAAAGAACGACAAACGACCTATTAACTGGTCAGAATCTTCTCTTCAAGCTTTTACAAATTGTAAAAAGCAACTCAGCGATGCTACGATGCTCGCTCATCCTTCTTTAGATGCCCAACTTGCTCTTATGGTCGACGCTTCCGACAAAGCAGTTGGTGCAGTCGTTCAACAACTGGTCACCGATTCATGGCAGCCTCTCAATTTCTTTTCGGTAAGACTAACCGAAACTCAACAGCGCTACAGCGCTTATGATCGTGAACTTTTGGCAGCTTATTTAGCCATTAAACACTTTCGTTACCTTCTAGAAGGGCGAAATTTTATCCTATTCACGGATCATAAACCTTTAATTTATGCATTGTCGCAAAATCCAGACAAAGCTAGTCCTAGACAATTTAGACATCTGGATTTTATCAGCCAGTTTACAACTGACATTCGTCATATTTCTGGAATTGACAATGTTGTTGCTGGCGCCTTGTCACGCATTGATCAAATCCAACTACCTGAGAGCATCGACTATTCGGCCATTGCTGATGCTCAAACTACTGATTCAGAGTTGAAGGAACTACTTTCGGAAAATAGCACGACGCTTAAATTCCAACAGTTTCCTCTATTCCTTGACTCTAACAAATTTATTTATTGTGACGTTTCAACGAGGAAATTTCGTCCATTTATTCCAAAACAGTTTCGTCAAAGCGTTTTCGTGCAAATGCACAAAATTTCTCATCCCGGAATCAATGCTTCCATTAAATTACTGACTGACGCCGTGGTCTGGCCGTCAATAAAAAAAGATGTCCGGGAAATGACTCGAAACTGTTTACAGTGTCAGAAATCGAAAATTTCACGACACACTCGATCTCCTCTATCTAATTATTCTTCAACTTCAGAACGATTTTCCGAAGTTCATTTAGATATTATTGGACCGATGCCTTCGTCAGAAGGACAACGGTATTGTGTAACTCTGATCGACAGATACACAAGATGGCCCGAAGCAATCCCGATCTCAGAAATTACGGCTGCAACTGTAGCCACTGTTGTTTATTCTGGGTGGATATCTCGCTTCGGGGTTCCAAATTTCATTGTGACCGATCGAGGATCACAATTCGAATCACAACTATATTCTGAACTTTCAAAGCTGTTAGGTTTCGAACATCGACGAACCACAGCTTATAATCCTAAATGTAATGGCATGATCGAACGTTTTCATCGAACATTGAAAGCGACCATAATGTGTCACGATCGACAAGATTGGACACGTACTCTCCCGACTATACTTCTTGGACTGCGTACAGCTTTTCGGGAAGATTTTAAATCTACCTCCGCAGAATTAGTGTATGGATCTACCTTACGCTTGCCGGGACACTTTTTATCGGAACAAACGACATTGGTTCCACAGTCGGATTTTGTAGCTAACCTCAAGCTACAGTTCAACAATCTCCGACCTGTTACTTCTTCTCGTCACTCGAATGATAACGTTTTTGTTTTCAACGATTTGAAAACTTGCTCACACGTTTTCCTCAGAGTAGACACGGTCCGAAGGTCATTGCAACAACCCTACGATGGACCCTATCTCGTCATCAATCGTGATGACAAAACTTTCACTATAGATATTAGAGGAAGAATGGTTAAAGTTAGTATCGACAGATTAAAACCCAGCTATCAGGATAGCACTAAATCTGAACGATCCCTGAATAACCATTCACCGATAATATCTAGTTCTCCTCAGCACTGTACTTCGATACCTGTTTCGAATCCTACGGAACAGGATCACATCTCTAACTCCGATCCTTCTTCAATTTCAATTTCGAGCACTCCGATCAAAATTAAAAAAACAGTGCGATTTAATTTACAACCTCAAACTTCTGTTACCAGGTCTGGACGGATCACACGTCCACCTTCCAAATTACTAACTTCAATTATTAAATTTCAAAGTTAAAATTTTTGTTTAACGCGACAAGTTTTTAATGCAAGATATGCAAACATTTGCAAATATGTATTTTCTTTGTCACACTTTGTAAATACCTTTTATCGTGATATTTCTTTGATATTGATATATAACAATATCACTGGTAAGGGGGTGTATGTGGCGTATGTAGAAACTAAAAAATTTCAATTTAAATTTTAATCTAGTAGTTAAGAAAAACAGAAAACAATTTAACTTCACTTCTTGATTTTCTAATAATTGGAAAAGAATCTATTTTTCCCTTGGAGTTTTATTTTTATATTTAATTCATTAAAAAAATATTCTAACTAATGGAAAATTGATTTAAAATAAAGTTAGTCAATAATTGTGTTTAGAATATATTTAAACTGTGTTAATGTGCAATAAATATGATTTTGTAAATATGAATTAAATATATTTATCATTGAATATATTCATGCTCTATCAAATCATAGTTAGAGAGGAATTTTGAGAACTGAGCAAGTAGAATGCTAGATTTGGAGTAATTTAAATTGTCTGAAAATAGAAAACTGCATTTGATGAAAATTTTTTAGTTTTTACATACGCCACACACTTCCAAATATTCCAAAGAAACTATTCCCCAATTCAAAACAATAATAAATCTTCAAAACAACAACAACAACACATTCAAAACAAATTTTTTAACTTTTTGCGAAAAAAAAAATAAAAACAAAAAAAATTATATGAAATCTACCTAAAACAAAAGAAATTTTATTTAATTGGGATATTTTTGGGATTTGTTTGTAATTATAAGGCGTTTAGGGGCTTGCATTGAGTTAGTATAATGTTAATTGCATTGGAACTTCTAAGGTTAGAAAGCTGAAAATTTCTGATGTTATAGTTGAAAAGTTTAATTAAAAGCTAGTATTTAAAAGCTAGCATTAGTTTAATCAAAATATACTCGAAAATGATGAAAGCAAGGCCGTTTGCGTTTGTTTTCGTTTTAAAGTCACAAGCTCTCAACCTCTGAACTTAAACAATTTATTTTTTAAGTTTTGGATAGATATAAGTTGGTATCTACGTTTCTGAAAGTTTTCATTTTTGAGCTTGGTCGTTTTCATCTAGATCAAGCACAACAAAGTTTAGTAAATTTTTAAAACAGCTGATTTTTCAGGAACCCTAAATGCCAAGGTTGTCATCTTACAAAAAATGATAAAAAAGGTTCAAATATTCAATATTTATTAATTTTATTTAAACTTTATGTTTCAAACGGAAGTTATAACGCCTTAGATTAATCGACTTTTAAGACTCTAGCCGCTTAAACGGGTACCCCGATATGGCCAGAACTTGTCCAAAAAATTGTTTGCCGCAACATACACAGAAATTATTTTTGGTGTAGGTCGAAAATTGCGACAGTGAGAGTGCCGGATAATTTCGTTATACCTCATAACGTTATATATATATATATATATATATATATATATATATATATATATATATATATATATATATATATATATATATATATATATATATATATATATATATATAAACATATATATATATATATGTATATATATATATATATATATATATATATATATATATATATATATATATATATATATATATATACAGTGAAACTTCCATAATTCGAACCACTTCGTGCCATCAATTTTTGTTCGATTTAGGGAAATTTCGAAATATAGAGACGATTTACAAAGAAATTCAATATTTGAGCTCGAAATATAAATACGATTTATAGAGAAATTCGAATAATAGAAGTTCGATTTATAGAAGTTTGACTGTATATATATATATACACCTATTTTCAAGCGAGAGTACTGTTGGTTTTTTGTAAATAAAATGGTACTGGGTGATCCGACTTTCAATCGGTTTTCAATTTTTATAGCTCAATATTGGTGGAGTATTTTGGTATATAATTTGTTTTTTTATCTCAACTAAATCATTAAAAAAATTAATTTAAAGTTTGATAAAAGTTTTTCAATATAAAAAAATCAAAAAAAATCAGAAAATAATAGAATTTTTAATTTTATTTCATAAATAATTGATGTCACCTAACTTAGCCCCGCCATTTTTAAGAAAATTAAAAACAAAGATTGTGCTGTATTGTGCTAAAGTTGTGCTGGATGTGCTACTCAGAAAGAATGCCATATCACTAATGGAAAAAAGTTGGCACGCTGAAACAATTTTTCGAGCAGAAGTTAGCCCCGCCATTTTGAAAAATCAGAAAAACAAAGGTTGTCCTGTATTGTCCTCGAGTTGTGCTGGTTGTGCTATTTAGAAAAAAATTTCATATCCCTAGTGGAAAAATTTTATAACACTAAAATCATATTTTCGAGTAAAAGTTAGCCCCGCCATTTTGGAAAAAAAGAAAAACAAAGGGTCTGCTGTACGGTGTTAGAGTTGTGCTAGTTGTGCTATTCAAGAACAAATTTGTACCACCAGCAGAATAATTTAAACACGCTAAAACGATTTTTCGAGTTGAAGTTAGCCCCGCCATTTTGAAAAAAATTAAAAGCAAAGGTTGTGCTGTATTGTGCTAGGGTTGTGCTGGTTGTGCTACTCAGAAATAGTTCCATATTATCAATGAAAAAAAGTTGGCACGCTAAAATGACTTTTCGAGCAGAAGTTAGCCCCGCCATTTTGAAAAAAATGAAAACCAAAGGTTGTGCTGTATTGTACTCGAGTTGTGCTGGTTGTGCTACCTAGACAAAAATTTCGTAACCCTAACAGAATTTTTTTACAAAGTTTGCATCATTTTTTTCGAATAGAGAGTAGCCCTGCCATTTTGGAAGAAATCAAAAACAAAAGAAGGGCTGTATTGTGTTATAGTTGTGCTGGTTGTGCTACTGAAAAAATATCGTATCACCAACAGAATAATTTAAACCACGCTAAAACCATTTTTCGAATGAAAGTTAGCCCCGCCATTTTGTAAAAATCAAAGAAGAAAGGTTGTGCTGTATTGTGCTACAGTTGTGCTGGATGTGCCACTCAAAAAGAATCCCATATCAACAATGAATAAAAGTTGGCACGCTAAAACGATTTTTCGAGCAGAAGGATATTTTCGAGCAGAAAGCATTCGAGCAGAAGATTAAGCAGAAGTTAGCCCCGCCATTTTGAAAAAAATGAAAAACAAAGGTTGTTATGTATTGTACTCTAGTTGTGCTGGTTGTGCTACTCAGAAAGAATTGCATATAAGCAATAAATAAAAGTTGGCAGACTAAACCGATTTTTCGAGCAGAAGTTAGCCCCGCCACTTTGAAAAAAATAAAAAACAAAGGTTGAACTGTATTGTGCTTTAGTTGTGCTGGTTGTGCTACTCAGACAAAAATTTCGTATTCCTATCAGAAAAATTTTATAACGCTAACATCATATCTTCAAATAGAAGTGAACCCCGCCATTTTGGAAAAAAAACTAAATTGAGTGCTGTATTGTGTTAAAGTTGTGCGAGTTGTGCTACTTCAAAACAAATTCGTACCCACCGACGGAAAAATTTACAATTTTTTTTTATATCATATATTTTTGGGATTCCCTTATTTTATATATACAAAACAGGCAAGATTCATTTATGCTATCGGACACCAGGTGTCACTCACATTATTAGTACTTATAAATTAATGATTACACTGATTCCTACAAGAACAAATGATGCTAGCGTAAAAATATTTTTCATTGGGTATATAGAGTCTATCTCTAAGCAGCCAGCTCAAACAAAATTTCATACCACTACATATACAAAATTTTTGTTTCTCATTTTTCGAAAACGACGGAGCTAACTTCTAATCAAAAAATTGTTCTTGCGTACCAAATTTTTGCATTGGTAGTTTGGAATTTTTTTTGAGTAGCACAACTAGCACAACAATAGAACAATACAACACAGCCTCTGTTTTTGTTTTTTTGCCAAATGGCGGAGCTAACTTCTGCTAAGCCTTCTGCTCGAATAATCGTTTTAGCCTGTCACCATTTATTCATTGGTGATATGGAATTTATCTTAAGTAGCACATCCAGCACAATTATGGTACAATACAGCACAACATCCTTTTTTTATGTTTTGTTAAATGGCGGGGCTATCTTCTACTCGAAAGATCGTTTTAGCGTGTTTAAATTTTTCCGTCGGTGGGTACGAATTTGTTTTGGAGTAGTACAACTCGCACCACTTTAACACAATACAGCACTCAATTAAGTTTTTTTCCAAAATGACGGGGCTAACTTCTATTTGAAGAAATGATGTTAGCGTTATAAAATTTTTCTCTTAAGAATACGAAATTTTTGTCTGAGAAGCACAACCAGCACAACTCAGCCACAATACAGTACAACCTTTGTTTTTTATTTTTTTTTCAAAGTGGCGGGGCTAACTTCTGCTCCAAAAATCGGTTTAGTCTGCTAACTTTTATTCATTGCTTATATGCAATTCTTTCTGAGTAGCACAACCAGCACAACTAGAGTACAATACATAACAACCTTTGTTTTTCATTTTTTTCAAAATGGCGGGGCTAACTTCTGCTTAATCTTCTGCTCAATCTTCTGCTCGAATGCTTTCTGCTCGAAAATATCCTTCTACTCGAAAAATCGTTTTTGCGTGCCAACTTTTATTCATTGTTGATATGGGATTCTTTTTGAGTGGCACATCCAGCACAATACAGCACAACCTTTCTTCTTTGATTTTAACAAAATGGCGGGGCTAACTTTCATTCGAAAAATGGTTTTAGCGTGGTTTAAATTATTCTGTTGGTGATACGATATTTTTTCAGTAGCACAACCAGCACAACTATAACACAATACAGCACTTCTTTTGTTTTTGATTTCTTCCAAAATGGCGGGGCTAACTTCTATTCGAAAAAAATGATGCAAACTTTGTAAAAAAAATTCTGTTAGGGTTACGAAATTTTTGTCTAGGTAGCACAACCAGCACAACTCGAGTACAATACAGCACAACCTTTGGTTTTCATTTTTTTCAAAATGGCGGGGCTAACTTCTGCTCGAAAAGTCATTTTAGCGTGCCAACTTTTTTTCATTGATAATATGGAACTATTTCTGAGTAGCACAACCAGCACAACCCTAGCACAATACAGCACAACCTTTGCTTTTAATTTTTTTCAAAATGGCGGGGCTAACTTCAACTCGAAAAATCGTTTTAGCGTGTTTAAATTATTCTGTTGGTGGTACAAATTTGTTCTTGAATAGCACAACTAGCACAACTGTAACACCGTATATCAGACCCTTTGTTTTTCTTTTTTTCCAAAATGGCGGGGCTAACTTTTACTCGAAAAAATGATTTTAGTGTTATAAAATTTTTCCACTAGGGATATGAAATTTTTTTCTAAACAGCACAACCAGCACAACTCGAGGACAATACAGGACAACATTTGTTTTTCTGATTTTTCAAAATGGCGGGGCTAACTTCTGCTCGAAAAATTGTTTCAGCGTGCCAACTTTTTTCCATTAGTGATATGGCATTCTTTCTGAGTAGCACATCCAGCACAACTTTAGCACAATACAGCACAATCTTTGTTTTTAATTTTCTTAAAAATGGCGGGGCTAAGTTAGGTGACATAAATAATTGACCAAATTGTTTAACAATATTTGATTATTTGATTAATTTATACAATTACAATAAAGTTTTAAGCCTGTAAGTATTACTTGATTGCTTCTCATTTCTCATTACTCTGATTTCAATTTAAATATTATTTTCAGTTAAATGTCACCAAAGATCTCTTCTTGATGGCAAATCACATGATTCTAAATTATTTTTGCGCAAGACACGCAAATTCAATTCTTGCTTCCAAATGACGTCATTTGGGGCAACCAAAGTTTGCGATCTCACAGCCGATGGACGTAATTTTGAAACAACATTCAAAATACAAGGTCAGATCTAGAAAACCGCTGAAAGGATTTCAAAAATTTTTGTTTCTAAAAATAGGTATACTCAATGAAAATAGCCGTCAGGACGATATGTTCGACAACTGTACCAGAAGTGTGTCAAAAAATCGTCAAGTGTGTCAAAACAAGGAAATATTCATATTTTTTGCTTAAAAACGGTAGTTTTAAGTGATAATGAGTAGTAACCTTGAATTTGTATGTGAGACCAAAAACTAGATTAGTTCATTATAAGTTTGTCAAAAAAATATTGTCAGTGTGTCAAAAGAATGTTTCATTTAATTTTTACCCAATTTTTTGGAAAAAAATAAAATTAATTATTTGTATGTCAAGAAATGTGATTGAACATGCAATTTGAATTTGTGAATTTTAAATTTTTGCAATATTTTTGGAATTTTGAAAAAGTTTCAACTTTTGATTTTATAAGAATTTCCGGAATGTTTTTAGAATTTTGAAAAAGTTTAAATTTTTGTTTTTGGAATTTTGAAAAAAGTTTGTAATTTTAATTTTTTTGCAATATGTTTATAATTTTGAAAACAAATTGAATTTTTGAATTTATGAATTTTGAATTTTATAAATATTTTTAGAATTTTGAAAAAAGCTTCAATTTTTGATTTGGTAAGAATTTTTGAAATATTTTTAGAATTTGAAGAAGTTTGAATTTTTGATTTTTTTATAATTTTTGGAATTTTGTAAAAAGTTTCAAATTTTGATATTGTTATAATTTTTGCAATATTTTTAGGGGCATATACGATAAAACTTGAAGGTTTTCCAACCCTCGAACACGCAACATATAATTGATCATGCGAAAGGCACGATGTTTCTAGGTCCAGCCCACAAATTGACATTGTTTGGCCTTGTGACTTATTAATAGTGCCAATGCTAATCGAATTGGAAATTCGACAACAAGCTTAAAAATTTCTCCAAAACCCTTTACCAATCACTTTCAAATTTTGACATGCCGTTCAATTCTCAATCCTATTGATCAGCTAGAATGCTAATGCTCTCTGTTATTCATATTTCCCAAATGGAAAAATTAAAAAATACGCTTTCTATTCTTACTAAAACTCTTTGAAATTATTCTTACTAATTAAACAAAATGTACGCGCACAAACTTTTGTATAGGCGTAGCAAAGCACGCCGGGTCCCGCTAGTATATATTGTTACGATTGCAGAAAAATCTAGACGATTACAGAAAGATCTAAACGATTACGGTCACTTCCAGGAAAATAAAATCAACAAAACACAACAGAAAGTGAATGAAATAGTGTTGTTGTTGTTGTACATGTTCTTAGAATTAAGGTCTATTTGTTTTATGATTTTATAAATCAAATCAACGTAACGTAAAATAATCGAATATTCTAATATTTTCTCAAGGTTTCTAAAAAGTTACCTAGAAATTTCTAGAGATTAAGCAGAAGGTATATAAGGAAATTGTTTCTTGTAGTTTTTAATTAGTTTATTTTAAACCTGCGATAGTGAAGTTAAAATTAAAAAAGTGATCTTTAAATTTGTGAATAAAGTTTTAAGTTTTATTGAGTAGAAATATTTTGTGTATTATTTTAAACGTTCTATTACTGGAAATTTCTACAATCAACCGTTGGAGTTTCGGAAGCTGTTGGAAGAATATTCTAGTCAAGAATATTGTTTGCTGTATTGTTTTCCTGTTGTTGTGAAACAATTAAGGTGTTGAATACTTAATAAAACCTGGTGTTTGTGCTTATTAATCAGTGATCGAACTCAGGAAGAGATTGGGGATTGCGTTTATCGAATTGTGAGTAAGGCCAATTCGAAGTAAGGTTGGAAAAACGTAACATTGGTGACATCGGCGGATTAGTTAGCTGTTAATAATGGTTTTATTAAGTGATTTGAAGGTTCTTGAGCTAAAGAAAGAACTAGAACAACGTGGATTGGCAACAACCGGCAACAAAACTGAATTGACGATACGGCTTCGAGAAGCTATGGAAGCTAGTGGAGTAGTTGTGGAAAGTTACCAGTTTGGAGTGATTAGTCCAAATAATGATCTAGTGGCAGCTGATGAGGAGAAAAGTTTTGTTGCGGAAACAACAACTTCATTGCCATCTGGAAATTGTGATTTTACACAGTTAATGACTATGATGCAACAGATGAGTTTGAAAATCAGTCAACAGAATCAGCAATTGGCTGCCGTAAACGCTAATATGGTTGCCAATAAACAAGAAATGAATCAGCAATTAGCTGCCGTAAATGCCAATATGAATCAAAAACTGGATGATGTAAATACAAACATGGCTACAAACCGTAACGAAATAAGCCAGATAAAGGAAGAAATTAGTTGTAACATCAATCAACAAATGGCTGCTACTAAGGAAGAAATCAGTAGCAACATCAATCAACAGCTGGAAACAGTCAACAATAACATTGCTGTTAATAAAGAAGAGATTACTGCAACTCTTGCTGCAAATAAAGATGAGATGAACCAGCAAATAAATGAGTTGAAAATTGGAATACATCAACATTTGGATGAGAAACTTCTACAAATGCCAACGGCATTCGATGGAAAAGTCGAGAAAATTCAAAGCGAAATCCAAGAATTAGAACAAAAAGTGCTTGACGAAAACAAAAAGGTACTTTCCAAAGTTGATGATTTCGAAAAACGGTTGCAGGATGTTGAGACGACCAAAGTTACCTCACAGGTGGTACATCAAGTAGCAAACGTCAAATTAAAACCACCATCATATGACGTTACCACATCTTTCGGCATCTTCAAGTTCCAGTTCGAGACTGCAGCAGATCAAAATGTTTGGAACGCCGAAAACCGTCTTGCTGCATTGATAGTTGCTCTAAAGGGGGAAGCAGCTGAAGCATTACAGGCGGTGCCGGAAAACGACCGAAAAAGCTATGCTGAAGTAATGACTGCATTGGAACGAAAATATGGCAGCGACCATAAAAAGGAATTATACAGGATTGAGCTAAAAGGTCGCTTGCAACGAAATGGTGAATCTCTACAGGATTATTCCTCGGCTGTAGAGCGGCTTGTTCATTTAGCACACTCAAATACACCACCATATTTCATGGAGAAGATGAAGATCGAGGCGTTTACTGATGGTATTCGTGATCCTGAGACAAGGAAAGCTGTAATGTTGTCGCCAAAACCAACATTCGCTGAAACTATTGCTTATACCTTGACAAATGAAACTGCACAAGCAATTATAAAACCATCGATTAAAATACGCCGGGTAGAGTTGGCTGATGACAACGGTTATAAACCAAAACTACGAGAGAGTGTCAGAAGTGACAGAATTCGATGCTGGCTATGTGGCAAGTTGGGCCATATTTCGAGAGAATGCCGAGATGTTAGAAGGAAACGAGCAAGATCAGCATCGCCTATGCAGAGACGTCCAGCAGAAGAACGGGTGCAGCAAACTAGAGAGGACGATGGAGCAGCACCGAATCAGTTAAACTACAACGAGCCAGCCTAAAGGGGCGTAAGCTGGCTCTCATAACCGATTGCCCCATAACCTTCATCCATGTTTCGAGATTGACAAAGGGAGGTGACAGCCTTACTGTTAGGGCTAATATTGATGGAAAAAGTTGTGTCATCACGTTAGATACGGGAGCAACAAATACAATTGTCCGCACTGATGTTGTGAAAGGGAAACTAAAACCAGCAGGAAGATACCGAATGCAGACAGCTACTGGCGAAAGTGCAAGTATTAAAGAAAAGAAAGTGGTCAACATTGAAATAGGGAATACTCACTTTCAACATGAAGTGGTTGTAGCTGACATTGTGGATGAAGTCATCCTGGGAATGGACTTCATGAGGCCAAATGGATTCGTTATTGATGCTGGCAAAGGAGTACTCACGTACGGAAATGTTGAGTTGCCACTCCAATTTAATGGTGAAGAATCAAATTGTGTCCGTCGAATAATATTGGATCACAGAGAAAAGCTGCCACCCCAATCAGAAACAATCATTTGGGGAAAATTGGAAGGAGGTTCTGGGTCACCCAGGTTGTGGGTTGTGGAAGCCAACAAAGAAGAACAACAAAATTGTAAAGAAGTCGTTATAGGAAAAACCTTAGTTAGATCGGATGCTGATTTCAAAATACCAGTAAGAGTTTTAAATCTGTCAGATACCCAGAAAACAATGAAGAAAGGATCAATCATAGGACAATGCGAAGAGGTAGCTAAAATAATAAAGTGTGAGCAGAAAAACATCAATTGCTCGGTAAACACAAAACAACAAAAGGCAGAAATGGAGCAACTTGTGCAGAAATGGACAGAAGGGCTTTCAGAAGAACAGAAGAAAGCAGCACGTCAATTGTTGGAGCGGCACAAGTCTGTATTCTGTAGTACACCTGAAGGGAATGGCAGAACCAATATGGTAAAACATCGTATTGACACCGGAGCAGAAAAGCCGATACGCCAGGCACCAAGACGATTACCATTAGCTAAAAGAGAGGAAGCTGATAAAATGGTGAGAGATATGAAAGAAGCTGGTGTGATTGAGCCTTCAGACAGTCCCTGGAGCTCACCTGTGGTGTTAGTTGGCAAGAAAGATGGGAGCTTGAGATTTTGTGTTGACTACAGGAAACTAAACATAGTTACGAAGAAGGATAGCTACCCATTGCCTAGGATTGATGATACACTGGATACATTATCGGGCTCAAAATTGTTTTCAACATTGGATCTGCAGAGTGGTTACTGGCAGGTTGAAGTTGCGGATGAAGATCGGGAGAAAACAGCGTTCAGTGTAGTGAATGGACTATGGCAATTTAATGTCATGCCATTTGGGTTATGCAACGCGCCCGCAACTTTCGAGAGATTAATGGAACGGGTACTAAAAGGCTTGCACTGGAAAACATGCCTTGTATATTTGGATGACATCATCGTCATGGGCAAAGACTTTGATGACCACTTGAGGAACTTGGCGGAGGTGCTGGAAAGGTTGGAAGCAGCCGGTTTAAAGTTAAGTCCCAAAAAGCGTTCACTTTTCAAGGAAGAAGTAAAATATTTGGGACACAAGGTTACGGCAATGGGAATTCATACAGATTCTGACAAGATTGCAGCAGTTATGAACTGGCCAAGACCAAAGAATCTACATGAACTACGAAGCTTCCTTGGATTGTGCACATATTACAGACGGTTTGTGCCAGGATTCGCCAACGTTGCCAAAAGTCTGCATGAGTTAACCAGAAAAGAAAAGGCATTTGAATGGAATCAACCTCAAGAACAAGCATTTGTGGAACTCCGAAAGAGATTATGTACGGCTCCAATTCTGTCCTATCCTATACCAAATGTTCAGTTTATTTTGGATACTGATGCCAGTAATGAAGGTATAGGAGGAGTCTTGTCGCAGAAAATAGATGGTCAGGAAAAGGTGATAGCTTATTTCTCGAAAATGCTATCCAAGCCGGAGCGGAATTATTGTGTAACTCGAAAGGAATTATTGGCTATTGTTGAATCCGTCAAACATTTCCATAAATACTTGTATGGTCAGAAATTTCATCTCAGAACTGACCATGGTGCGTTAAGGTGGTTACTTCAGTTCAAAAATCCAGAGGGACAAGTAGCACGTTGGATCGAACGGTTGCAGGCGTACGATTTGGACATTGAACATCGAAAGGGTACTGCACATGGGAACGCTGATGCATTATCGAGACGACCCTGTCAAGTTGAATGCAAGCATTGCAGTCGTCAAGAAAATAAGGAGAACATCATCGATGTACGATTACTACAAGTGCTACCTGACGATAAATGGACTGCTGAAGTCATAAGAAAAGATCAATTAGAAGATCCGGATCTTGCACCCATCATCGAGTTCAAGGAAAAGGGCTGCAAACCAGTATGGGGAGAAATTTCTGATAAAACTCCAACTTTGAAGGCGTACTGGGCGCAATGGGACAGTCTCCAGTTAGAGGATGGATGTTTAAAGAGAGTATGGGAAAGCTCAGATGGCAAGATAAAGCAATCCCTTACAGTGGTACCAAAAAGGAAAATAGAAGCAGTACTAAGGGAGTATCACGAGTGGAGGTCATCTTGGGATCAATAAAACTCTTGCAAAAATACGACAACGGTTTTACTGGGCGGGGACTCGGCAATCAATTGTGGAGTGGTGTCAAAAATGCGATAAATGTGCGGCGGTGAAAGGACCCGTACGAAGAAGTCATGGAAAAATGAAGCAATACAATGTAGGTGCTCCATTTGAAAGGATCGCAATGGATGTAGCGGGACCATTTCCAACAACTGATAGTCAGAATAAATATGTGCTTGTGATCATGGACTACTTCAGTAAGTGGCCGGAAGTGTGTGCGATTCCCAACCAGGAAGCAACCACAATCGCTGAAGCTGTGATAAATAATTGGATTAGCCGCTATGGAGTTCCTATGGAGATCCACACCGATCAGGGACGGAACTTCGAGTCAGCTGTATTCCAGGAAATTTGTCAAATGCTGGGGATTAACAAAACGAGGACGAAAGCTTCACATCCACAGTCAGATGGGATGGTTGAGAGATTCAATGCTACTTTGGAGGAATTTCTAGCAAAAGTGGTCAGTAAGAATCAACGTAACTGGGATCAACACATTCCTTTATTTTTGAAGGCATACAGATCAGCAGCTCATGACACCACGACCATGACACCAGCTCAAACTATTTTTGGAAGTGATTTAAGACTTCCTGGTGACCTCAAATTTGGAGCGGTACCATCAACATCATTGTCTGCGCAAGAATACGTCAACCGAATCAGGAAGAACCTTGAGGATATTCACAATCTTGTTCGGCAGAAGATACAACTGACCAGTGATAAAATGAAAGCCCGATATGATATACGATCTAATAATAAAGGTTTCGAAGAAGGACAATTAGTATGGCTACACAACCCACAACGAAAACGAGGGTTATCACCAAAACTGCAAGCTGCATGGGAAGGACCTTACAACATTATAACGAAGTTGAATGACGTAGTTTATAGAATTAAGAAAGGCCATCGAGGCAAAGCGAAAGTAGTACATTTGGAAAGATTGGCCTTATCCAAAGGAGAGCTAGATCCTGTTCGGGACGAACAGGCTTAAGTGGAGGGTATTGTTACGATTGCAGAAAAATCTAGACGATTACAGAAAGATCTAAACGATTACGGTCACTTCCAGGAAAATAAAATCAACAAAGCACAACAGAAAGTGAATGAAATAGTGTTGTTGTTGTTGTACATGTTCTTAGAATTAAGGTCTATTTGTTTTATGATTTTATAAATCAAATCAACGTAACGTAAAATAATCGAATATTCTTATATTTTCTCAAGGTTTCTAAAAAGTTACCTAGAAATTTCTAGAGATTAAGCAGAAGGTATATAAGGAAATTGTTTCTTGTAGTTTTTAATTAGTTTATTTTAAACCTGCGATAGTGAAGTTAAAATTAAAAAAGTGATCTTTAAATTTGTGAATAAAGTTTTAAGTTTTATTGAGTAGAAATATTTTGTGTATTATTTTAAACGTTCTATTACTGGAAATTTCTACAATCAACCGTTGGAGTTTCGGAAGCTGTTGGAAGAATATTCTAGTCAAGAATATTGTTTGCTATCGAATTGTGAGTAAGGCCAATTCGAAGTAAGGTTGGAAAAACGTAACAATATATATATATATATATATATATATATATATATATATATATATATATATATATATATATATATATATATATATATATATATATATATATATATATCTATATGTATATATATATATATATCTATATATATATATATATATATATATATATATATATATATATATATATATATATATATATATATATATATATATATATGTATAAATATATATATATATATATATATATATATATATATATATATATATATATATATATATATATATATATATATATATATATATATATATATATATATATATATATATATATATATATATATATATATATATATATATATATATATATATATATATATATATATATATATATATATATATAGATATAGATATAGATATAAATTTTTTTTCATTTTGATTTTCCGTCTCCGCTTATCATATATAGTCGTTTGGCATCAAAATTTTTCCGAAATTCCGAGATGAAGCACGCTGCAATAGTAGATTTTTATATGAAATCTACCTAAAATACAGACGCCATCGATTACTTCGCTTCGATAACCGACGTCGTCCGCGTATCAAATTTCAGTCCCGACCAACCGACAACTTACCAAAGTTTTCACCTCGGTGTTATATGAACCCTACCTTAAATGCTCTTAATTGGCAAAAAAAATCAAAATGAAAAAAACGTTTCCAGCAATCCACTACTGTGGGAAGTTAAAATTTCCCACAACTGACAGACTTTATCAGATTTCAAGTTTTACATTTTTAAAGTACGGAACCCTAAAATTGGAGATGCATAGATGCTTGTAGAAATGATTGATACTTTCCGTCTTTTGTATGTTTATCATCCACAATATAAAATCTTTGATACATTTGCATAGTCACAGAGTCAAAATGTTTGACGAGTTACAACTAAGGATTTTCAAAATAAGCTTACTCTACGTTGATATGGTGATTTTCTTAATTCAAAGCTTAAAGCGGCATTTGACTTGAAACTTTTGAACATTTCTTCTAGCCAAACAACTACACTGCCCCCCTTATGTAGGTTTAACCCAGGTAGCATTTTACCGGTAATGGTTTTGCAATATTCCCTCATTCTTAAATCCAACAGATATGGTCTTGATAACGGTTTGTAATGAGCACTGTGAATTCCTTATAGTAGAATCACTATCAGGAACTTTGTAGGAATGGCGAGCATTGCGATATTTTTAATTTACGACTGGCTTCAATCTGTGAAATTCGAATATGCCTTTCCTCAACCCTGCACAAATACTGAATGGCACACAAAAGATCCACGATGAAACGAATCCAATAAGTAAAGAATAGGGGCTTTAATGGACTAAAAAGTCGAAGACACCAAGACCATCACGAACACCACTTCAATTACGATTACTGCATTTAAAAATTAAAATGTTTCACTCTCGTATTATTGGCAATTGATCCAATTCTGCATGCCTCAGTAATTTAGCAATTCATAATGACTAAACTATAAACTAATACAATAATATAATCAAACGTTGCGCCAATTTTTGAGTATGTAATAATACTACGATCCAATACTAAAAATTTGCCCAAATCCTTACTATTACAAAATAGCTGTTTTATTTTCACTATTAATTTAAAATAGTTTATCGCATTAGACCATTTGGCTTCGTTTTTATATAAACAGTAGAAAAGGCATGCATCAACAATACAAAAAATTATTAATAGAATTACCTCAAGTAATCAATAATACAACAGTAAATGTGTGTATAGATAAATACATACCATGTTTGAAAAATGTTCAATCTAAGATACGGTGATGTTTCCGAATTATCATGAAAAAAAAAATTGAAACACGCAGACTTTACCTCCAGAATTCTAGCCCCCCAAATATTGATTTTACAATGTTTGAAATATGGAATCGTTTGGTCATCGTTAGGTCAGGAAAGGTCACTAGTTTTTTTCGTTTGGTCGTATCCCGTTTTTTTTTACAGCCTTTTCAAAATTTGAGCTTTGGGGGGCTAAAATCCACTTTTCCAGCCCCCCAACATGCTCAAAATCTAGTTTTTTTTTATTTTTTTTAGATGAAGAATCGTTAGGTCAGGAAAGGTTACTAGTTTTTAAAGTTTGGTCACATATAATTAATTAGTTATAAGAAATAAGTCATTTCAAATGCAACAAAATTACATCAACAAAAAAGGTAATGTTCGCCTAAATGTTCTCACATCAAATATTATTTTAATGACTCACCTCCAGGATTCTAGCCCCCCAAGTATTGATTTTACCAAGTTTAACATATGGAATCGTTGGGTCATCGTTTGGTGAGGAAAGGTCACTAGTTTTTTTCGTTTGGTCGTATCCCGTTGTATAATTATAGACTTCTCCAGTTTTGAGCTTTGAGAACTAGAATTTGCTTTCCTGTCCCCATATATGCTCAACTTCCAAATTTTTTATTTTTTTTAGATGGAAAATCATTAGGTCAGGAAAGGTCACTAGTTTTTTTCGTTTGGTCGTATGCGGTTTTAGAGAATTTTCAAATTTTGAATTTTGGGGGGGCTAGAATCCACTTGCTGTAACCCCTTCCTACATGCAGTAAATCAGTTGGTTTTATTTTTTTTAGATTAATAATGGCTAGGTGAGGAAAAGTCACTAGTTTTTTTTTGTTTGGTCGTACCCCGTTGTATAATTATAGACTTCTCCAGTTTTGAGCTTTGAGAACTAGAATTTGCTTTCCTGTCCCCACATACGCTCGAAATCCAAATTTTTTATTTTTTTTAGATGGAAAATCATTAGGTCAGGAAAGGTCACTAGATTTTTTTGTTTGGTCGTATGCCGTTTTAGAGAATTTTCAAATTTTGAATTTTGGGGGGGGGGGCTAGAATCCACTTGCTGTGACCCCTTCCTACATGCCGTAAATCAGTAAATTTTATTTTTGTTAGATTAATAATAGTTAGGTGAGGAAAGGTCACTAGATTTTTGTTTTGGTCGTATCCCGTTGTATAATTATAGACTTTCCCAGTTTTGAGCTTTGAGATCTAGAATTTGTTTTCCTGTCCTCACATGCTCGAAATCCATATTGTTTATTTTTTTTAGATGGAAAATCATTAGGTCAAGAAAGGTCACTAGATGTTTTCGTTTGGTCGTATGCCGTTTTAGAGAATTTTCAAATTGTGAATTTTGGGGGGCTAGAATCCACTTGCTGTAACCCCTACATGCAGTAAATCAGTTGGTTTTATTTTTGTTAGATTGATAATGGTTGGGTGAGGAAAGGTCACTAGATTTTTTCGTTTGGTCGTATCCCGTTGTATAGTTATAGACTTCTCCAGTTTTGAGCTTTGAGAACTAGAATTTGCTTTCTTGTCCCCATATATGCTCAACTTCCAAATTTTTTATTTGTTTAGATGGAAAATCATTAGGTCAGAAAAAAACTTTCCTGTCCCAAACGAAAAAAACTAGTGACTCTTTCTGCCCAGACGATTTTTTTATAAACAAAATAAAAAATTTGGATTTCGGGCATATGTGGGGACAAGAAAGCGAATTCTAGTTGTCATAGCTCAAAACTTAAAAAGTTTATAATTATACAACGAGATACAACTCAACGAGAAAAACCAATGACCTTTCCTCACTTAACCATTATTCATCTAAGAAAAATAAAACCAACTGATTTACGGCATGCAGAAAGGGGTTACAGCAAGTGGATTCTAGTCCCCCCAAAATTCAAAATTTGAAAATTCTCTAAAACGGCATACGACCAAACAAAAAAAAGTAGTGACCTTTTCTCACCTAACCATTATTAATCTAACAAAAATTAAGCCAACTGATTTACGGCATGTAGGAAGGGGTTACAGCAAGTGGATTCTAGCCCCCCCAAAATTCAAAATTTGAAAATTCTCTAAAACGGCATACGACCAAACGAAAAAATCGAGTGACCTTTCCTGACCTTCCTGAGGAAAGGTCACTAGTTTTTTTTCGTTTGGTCGTATCCCGTTGTATAATTATAGACTTTTCCAGTTTTGAGCTTTGAGATCTAGAATTTGCTTTCCTGTCCCCACGAAACTGACCTAACGATGACCAAACGATTCCATATGCTAAACTTGGTAAAATCAATACTTGGGGGGCTAGAATCCTGGAGGTGAGTCATTAAAATAATATTTGTTGTGCGAACATTTAGGCGAACATTGCTTTTTTTGTTGATGTAATTTTGTTGCATTTGAAATGATTTATTTCTAATAATTAATCATATTTTAATTGACTTCTCACGATCAAAGAATTTTCATAAAAACAAAATAAAATATTGGGATTTCGAAATTTCCAGTTCGTGAAAGAGAATTCGTTTTACCCAAAACTCAAAACTAGAGATGTCTATAATTATAAAACGGGATACGACCAAACGAAAAAAACTAGGGACCTTTCCTGACCTTACAATCATTTATCCCACGAAAATAAAACAAACTGATTTACGGCATGTAGGAAGGGGTTACTGCTAGTGGATTTCAGCCTCTTCATACCTTCAACATTATATAAAATTAAAATAAAAAGTTTTTGTTTTTTAACTAAATATTAGTATATTAAGAAACTAGTTTCATAATCGACGATTTTATCGCACGCAATCTGTTTAGAAAACGACCCGCGCAGCGGGGAGTTTTCTAAAGGATAAGTGCGATAAAACGTCTTATGAAACGAGTTTTTTATACTATTTTTTCTATTTTGCATTTTTTGTCTTGAAATTTTAAAAAATATTTTTTATGTTTTAATGTTTTAAAGAAAATTTCAAAAAATTTCAATTCAAAATAGTAAGCTCTGCGTTTCATCATATTTCCATATATTTTTTTGTTGCAAAACTAGCTTTCATAAAATGTGTATTTTATTAAAATATAGTCAATTTGAAATTTTGTTATTATTACTAATTATTTTAATTAATTAAAATATTTAACACTAATTTAGATTATTTTTCAATAATAAGATTAATTAATAAGAATAATTTTATTTATATAAAACGAATTAACTTTCACTGACGTTTGTATGACCAATGTGACCAACCTTGAAAAACAAAACTTTGCGTATCTTAATGAAGGCCATTTCGATACGCATTTGGGTATCGAAATGACTTTATTTTAGACGCAAAATAGAAAAAGAAATTTTTTATATGTAACGTTAAACTAAATAAATAAATGTATTAAAATATCGGTTACAAATAGGTTAATCCAATATTTACAGCATTTTCGAAACGCAATAATAAAAGCTCAAGAATTTTAACAATTGCGTCAAGAAAACATTTAGGCGCAAATTGTGTTTTTCTGTTGTTGTAATTTTGTTGCATTTGAAATGATTTATTTCTTATAACTAATTAATTATATGTGACCAAACTTTAAAAACTAGTGACCTTTCCTGACCTAACGATTCTTCATCTAAAAAAATAAAAAAATTAGATATTGAGCATGTTGGGGGGCTGGAAAAGTGGATTTTAGCCCCCCAAAGCTCAAATTTTGAAAAGACTGTAAAAAAAACGGGGTACGACCAAACGAAAAAAACTAGTGACCTTTCCTGACCTAACGATGACCAAACGATTCCATATCTCAAACATTGTAAAATCAATATTTGGGGGCTAGAATCCTGGAGGTGAAGTTGTGATTGATCATTTTAATGCTAGTTTTGTCGTTTACGTGTTGTTCAGTTTTTTCGTTTATATCTTCGTTAAGCTTTTTTAGTTCTAGGCTTGTTTTGAATTCCGTCTGCGTAACAGTCGCGTGTTATAAACCTTGCTTGTTAATTCAAAAAAAGCTTTTACTTTCTCTAGTGGTGGAATAAGAAAATTTGTTTTGCAGTATAGCGTTATAATGGCAACTAATTTGTTTCCTGTTTGCCAATGACTGTTATAAGGTGATATTGTACATTATCGGTTGCTACATAAGTTTTATTTTTCTTTGTGTCAAAATTTAATTTTTTTTCTCATTAGCTTTTGTTTCTTGATCTAGAAAACTCGTATATCTTACAAGATTGAAGATTGGATGGCGATATTTGATCGCTACAGTCCGTATCATTTCGGCATTCTGTTTCACAGACACGATTAGTATTTGCATTCTCTTTTACTCCTTTGACTTCATTTTCACCCAAAAGTAGCATAAGTTGAAGGTTACGCCGTTTTTTTTGCCAATTTGATGATAATTTTACTGCAGTTGTATCGCCTTGATTGAGATAAAAAGAATCAAATATTAAGTTTGAAGGAGTTAAAAAAAACTAACTATTTTTGTTTTATTTCAGATTGTTTTGGCTGATCATAATAATATTATCAATTTATATTGCAATAATAATCTGTTTGGGGCAGTGGGAACGTTATCAAACAAATCCAACTGTTTTATCAGTCGAAACAAATTATCGTAGCTGGGTGTATCGCCCATTCGGTTTTACAATGTGCTCAAGCTATATAAACGACGATATTAGCGAAAGTATTGTTCTTCGGTATGATTTAATGTATAAATAACTCAAAAACATATTAATATATTTTATTCTGTTAAGGAAATGGGGTGTAACTCGTAACGACACAAAATTTCAACATTATATGGATTTCGTTAGACTTGTTACTACAACAACATATTTAAATTTCCATTTGTATGAAACTTTTGCAAATGATCCATCATTAGAGCATGTAGATTATTACGATATCTTGCTAGAAATGATGGCACCAGTTAAGACACCAGTTCCGCATTTTACAATGGTTATTACGGAAATGGGCTTATGTCAAACTTCCTCAAAATTATATCATTTACAGTCGCCGTATAAAAAAGAGTTGAGCTTACCGAGTTTGTATCAAGTATATTTTACAATAATTGTTAATTACTTTTAGTGAAATTATTACAACTCCGGATGAAAACAATGAAATATGTCGTTCAATTGAATGTAAACAAACCGCCCTTCCATTAGATACTGACAAAAATGCAACGCGTATCGTATGTATAACTTTTTATTATCTAGTTTTCATATCTATAAATTAATTATTTATTACAGTATTATCATAACGAAGACGATATTATGACGGCAGACACAAAAAATGTACTTATAGATGGGTCAATTATTGTTTCGGTTTATATGGATGTACATGTTATAACGGCATCTGAAAATTTAAGACGCTTATCACCAAAAGCAAGAAAATGTTTATTCTACGATGAACCGCAGTCAGAATATGTCGATGTAAAATAATTTAAATACTTATGTTTTAATAGAATTGAGTTTATTTTATTAAAAATATATTTTTAAAATACTTTAGTTGTACACACCAAGCCTTTGTAAGATGGTTTGCCGGATCAAAGCAGCTATTCAAGCCTGTGGATGTGTTCCATTTTTGTACTCCATCGGTAGGTAATATTTTTTAAATAATATAATATTTATTAAAGGCTTTGAAGCCATCGAAAATTTAAAGTGACTAAATATAATATGCGCCCTGCTATTACGAATGTATAAGAGTAGAACTTCTGGATGTCAATGGAAATCTATGTTTTGGAAAATAGTGTTTACGGTTAAAAGTTCACTACTATTCATATTACACTATTAATTTCATTGATTCATACAAATATCATAATTTCTATTTTATAAGAATCATGAAATTTTAATTTTGGGCTTGTTTTGATCATTCGTTAAATTTTCTTTCAAACATTAAAAGATTATAAATTTAAAGGATATAATGAACACTGATCCTGTTGATGAGATCTTTTTAGTTATCAATTAATTAAAACACTTTAGATATAGTTTATTAGAGTTTATTTAAATTAATTAATTATATTTATTTAGAAAGGTGTGTACACTTCGTTGTCTAATTAATTACTATATCTATTCTAATAATGTATACTTTTACTTCGAATGGATTTATGAGGTAAGCATTTATATTTGACACCGCACATGCCAAATATATTATTTGTTTTCCGGTGCTCGCTTGCACACGCCAAGCATATTTTGCTTACCGTTGCATTTCATTATTAAAGAAATATACCTTGTACTTTTCTTTAATAATGAAATATAGTGAGCTCATAAAGACTCACTACACCTCCCTTCTTTTAGTGAATGATGTTCACATTATTCATGCTAATCGTCAATATGAAAATTTAATTGTATATGCAATTATCGTTATTATTATATTTGAAACGGCGCCTTGTTTCAAATAGTACAATGAACGCATTACACTTATTAAAAATAACAACAGTCTCTAAATTACAAATTTTAAAACAATATTTTTTTTTATGTTTATGATTCGTTTGTATGATTTGATTGTACTTTTAGACACTACGTACTCTTCCCTTCCTTTTTTGGAATAGCTGAAGGCTTAGTTTAATTAACAGCAATATTTAAATTCTTAAATTAAAAAAATAATCCATAACGTATACATTTAAAAAGAATTATCAAATTACTGAAATTCTATTTTTAATAATAATTAACTAACTATAAAAATGAAAATATTTAATTATAATTTTAAAAATAATTACTAACTGAAAGCAAAGCATTCTAATATTAATATTTTTTATATTTAGCTAAATTTGATTAATTCTTAATTCTTAATTTTTCTTTAATCGATTCTTATGAACGATTTTTTCTTTTTTTGTTATGGGATCCTCAATCACTATATTGTGTTTTGGTAGGATTTTTTTTTACAATATATGGTCCTGTATAAAAGGATTCTAGCTTATGTCTATTTTCGTTTGTTAAAAATACTCTATCTGTAATTGATACTTGTAATGGGTTAATGTTTTTATCGTAATAAATTTTTCTTCTTATCTTTTCTTGTTCTATTAATGTTTTGGCTCTTTTTAAGGCTACTTGTAATTTGAATTTTAAATGTTTTACATAATCATCTGGGTTATAAAGAGGGTCAACTTTATCATTAAAAATTTCGTCAATTGAATTAGCTCTATTACCAAATATTAATTCAAACGGTGTGTAGAGATGGGTTAAATTTGGAGTAGTATTATACGAAAATGCATATATGGACAACCAATCATCCCAATCATTGGTTTCTAAATTCATATAATTTCTTAAGAATACATTTATTTCCCTGTGATTTCTCTCTATTTTTCCCAACGTTTCATGGTGATAGGCAGTGGATATTGCATGTTTAATTCTTAGAGTTTCGCATATATTTTTGATAATTGAATTACAATATTCTGTCCCTTGATCAGATTTTATCGTTTTCATTGGTCCAAAGACTAAAATAATTCTTTCTATTAAAGCTTTTGCTATTGTAATTGCCTCTTTGTTTGGTATTGGAACGATGATTACATAGTTGGTTAGTTCACATTGAGCGGTTAATGCATATCTATTATCATTAATAGTTATAGGTAAAGGTCCTATAGTATCTATTTGCACGATATCGAACGCTTTGTTAGGTGTTTCTGTAATTATTAGATTTTCTTTTGTTTTTCTTAATACTTTATTTTTAGCACATTTGTTGCAATTTTTTATGTAGGTAGCTATGTCCTTAGACATACCTTTCCATTCGTAAACTGATTTTATTTTTGCTATAGTTTTCCTTTGTCCTGTATGACCACCTAATATTGGATCATCATGATATTTTTTTATTATATTCTCTCTTTCTTCTTTATTCATAATATTTTTGCGCGCTTTTGTAATAATTATATTTAACATTTTTAAATTGATGTTGGCCAACTTAATAAATTTTTTACTATCAATGTATTTAAATATGACGTCATTAGTATATATCTTTAAATTATAAATATTTAATTTGCAAGCTAAGGCCTCTAGCTTCGATAAAAATTGTCCGAAGTCAATTTCATCATTCACAAATTTATTAATTGGTAACAATTTTAACTCATTAAAATTGTACACTTCATTTTTAAATTTTTCTTTTCTGTCTTTAGGACATTGTAGCAATAGTGTTAAACATTTGTTGTTATTTGTGTCAATAAACTTAAGACATGGAATTTTAACAAGATTATTATCATTATTGTCATACAATACTTTTGTTGTTTCTACTGAAATTTCTTTGTCATTTTTAGAATTTAGTATTTTGTTAGACATCGATCTCGTTTGAATGGTTAGAATTGTTTTAATAGAAGATGTTAGAGTTTTTAAATCTTCGATTGCGATTCGCGATAACGCGTCTGCGGTAACATTGGTATAACCTCTTACGTGTTCTACTTCAAAATCGTATTCTTCTAGTTCTAATCGAATTCGTGTTAGTCTGGAGGAAGGATTCTTTAAGGAAAAGAGATGAACTAGGGGCTTATGATCTGATCTAATTAAAAATTTATTGCCAAATACGTATGGTCTAAAGTGATTTATAGCGAAAAAGATTGCTAATAATTCCTGTTCAATTGTTGACTTGTTTGATTCTCCACGTGTAAAAGTTTTTGAAAAATATGCTACTGGTAGATCATTATTGGAATGTTCTTGACTTAGAGTTGCGCCGCATCCAATCTTGGAAGCGTCTGTAGTGATTATTAATTTTTTTTTGAAATCTGGGTATTGCAATATTGGAGGATTTTGTAAATAATTTTTTATTATTTCAAATGCCTTTTGGCAGATAGGAGTCCAGTTGAAAGTTTCATTTTTCCTTGTAAGTTTATTTAATGGAGCGGTTGTTTCTGCAAATTTAGGAATAAATTTTCTGTAGAAATTAGCAAATGCCACGAATCGTCTGGTATCATCTGCATTTTGTGGGACTGGATAATTTTTGATAGCATGTAGTTTGGATGGATCAATTTTAATTCCATCAGCAGTGCACTGATGTCCAAGAAAGGTAACTTCACTTCTGAAGAAGGAACATTTTTTTGGGTTTAATTTTAGGTTGAATTTTCTACAAGTTTCAAATACTTGTTGAAGGTTTTTTAAATGATGGTTTTCTGAACAACCAATTACTATTACATCATCCATATAAAGAAAAGCGCTTTCTGGTGCAACACCAGAAAAAGCCAATGACATCATTCTTTGGAAAGAATTTGGTGCTATTTTTAAACCGAATGGAACACGGGTGAAACGAAATGTTCCAAAATCTGTTGAAAAAGCTGTGCAATCTCTTGATTCTTCTTCCAATTCTATTTGATGAAATCCACTTAAAAGGTCTAAGACTGTAAAATATTTTGCCCTTCCTAGCTGATCCAAAATCTCTTCAATTCTAGGAATAGGATAAACATCGCCAATCAGTTTTCGATTCAATTGTCTAAAATCAACTACAAGTCTGTGTCTTTGTTTGTTACAACCTGGTAGAGATTTTTTCGGTACCAAGAATATAGGACTAGAATATTCAGAAATGCTTGGTTCAACTATTTTATTATCGATTAGTTTTTGGACTTGTGTTCTTATTTCTTGTTTTTGAGAGTTGGGCAATCGATAGTTTTTAATATAGACTGGGTTATCATCCATTAGTCTCAACTTTTGCTTATAAAAATTATTCGAAGATAAAGGTTCATCTTCAAGACCAAAAATGTCGTAATTATTCTTGATTAAATTTTCAAATTTGTTCCTAATATAACCATTAATATGGTTATTATTTTGAATAATATGATTGTAAATTTGGGTATTTCTGATACTATTTTCATTTGGTTTTTGTTTAAAAATTTCAAAGTCTGTCAATTTTTCAAAATTAAATTTGGATATTGGTATGTTAATTGAATCTGAATTTGTATTTAAAATTTTAACAATTGGTTTCCCAGAAGAAACTATTGAACTTGCTACAAAAACGCCTGGTATTAATTCTTTGTTTAAAATTACCATATCTTCGTTTAACAATATCGGAACAGTTCTAAATACTTCAGCTCTCGGAGGTATTGTCAGAATGTTTTTATTGAACGATTCGTTAACAGGTATTTCAACACTTTTAGAGCCATTAAAATCAAAATTTAAAGTTAAAGTCCAATTTTCATAATTTAATATACATTTATAAGTACTTAAGAAGTCTTGCCCTAATATTCCATCTGTAGGTATATTCAAGTCATTTTGTAGTACATGTAATTTTACTTTAAGTGCATAATTTGGAATGAAAATTTCTGTATTTAAGGTACCCAATGAGTTTACAATGGTATTTGTAACACCTTTTATTTCTATTATGTTTTGCTTGTCAACATTTGTTATGTTATTATTTTTAATTAAAGAAATTTCAGCACCAGAATCTATTAGAAAAGTTTTAATTCTATCAGAGTTTGATATTTTAAATTTTACGACGGTTGCATAATTTAGATTAATAGTATAAACCTGTTTTAATTTTTGTGTTAGGAGTCTTGATTTAGACTGAGGTTTTGTACTTGAAACCCCAACTCTTCGTCTTCTGTTACATCAGTTATTGCTCTAACATTTCTTCTAGTATTGTTTGCGTAAGTATTGGTATTGAGCGTATTTGGACGATTTCTATTATAATATGTATTGTTGGTACTAAACTGTCTTCCACGGTTGAAATTTGAATTGTAATTTTGACGAAAATTTCTTCTATTAATATTCCCATTAAAATTACGTTCGTTAAAAGTATTTTGTCTGAAATACTCATTATTTATATGTCCATAACCTCTACCTCCACGGGTAAATCGTAGTATGTTTGCCGCTTTTGCAGTTTTTTCTGCACTAATAGCCTCGTTAAACTTGGCTACCATTTCATCTATATTATCATACTCCTGCAACATTGCTGCTTGAATGCTGTTGTTCGTTGCATAAACCATTTTGATGTTGGATTTAACATCGCTGATTGCTATTTTGTTGGCATTTTCTATCGGCATGCCAAGAGTTTTGTATGCTAAGCATAACTCAGATCTAAGACTTACAATTTTTTGTATATATTGGTCTTTGTTTATGAGAGTTAAACTATTTAATGCTGATTTTACTTGCTCAACTGTTTTACCAGAGCATTTCCTTTTTAAATTATCAATAATTTCATCTATCGTGGTAACATTATCCGGTACAGCTTCTTCAGCCTTCTCTTTTAATTTTGTTAAAATAATAGTAATTGTTTGAGCTATGTTCGCTTCGTTTGTGATTGTAGTTTTAACTACATTTAATTTTCTTAAGAAATGAGTCAAATCTGTAGCATTTCCATCGTAATTTTCTGTAATGATTTTGTTGACGAGGGAGATTATATAAACTGGTGTTAACGCAGTATTCGTCATTGTTTTTGTTTCAACTACGTCAATAGGTGTGTTAAAAAAAATTTTAATTTCGTCAGATTCTACCTTAGAGAATGGTAGGACGTTTAGAAAACTAAATCTATTATATTCTATTCTAGAAAATAAATCACTAAAAATTATAGGGGAAACCTATAGAACCAAAAAGAAAGCCAAAACACCTAAAAAAGTATTCTACAAGTAAAAAAAAATATTCTACTGAAAACAAGTGTTCTACAAGGTTACTATTGAAATATTCTGATTTCAATCAAACAAAAATTCGAACAACAATGTACTTATAACAATACTCAGTAATTTTTTATATCTTATTATTTTATAAAATGTTTTAAAATTCTAAATGACTTTATCGTCTACCATAATAAAAATAATACCTCAATGAAATCAATTATACCTTAGGAATTATCTTCATCAGCATTTTAAAGAAAATATAACAAAAATCAAACACTAAACACATTAAACATATTTTGATCAAATTAATTTCATTTCTTTTATTTTAGTATTTATTTTTTTCGTTTCATTTAACGAAAACAACAAAAAAATTATTAGTAAAATTTTAACGAAAACATAACTTTTCTTTGCTTATTCAATTTCATATTTTTCTGTTTTTCTTTTTTTCTTAAAAAAAAAAATTGAAAGGTCAGTAAATTATTTACTTAATCACTTATTACATAATTAAATTGAAAAAAAAATTCTAATTCTATATTCATTTAATAAATTTAATTTAAAATGATAACTTACAATCTTATTTAAGTGGTTTTGATCCAAATTCCAAATATGTCATCCTTCGTGTAACTTTATCCCATATGTCCCATTTCTTGATGATTTTTTGGATGAGATAATATTTCTTGATGATCTTGATGTGTTAATATTATTGCTTGATGATTTTTTTTTTGAAAATATTAAATTTGATGACATCTTTTTAGAATTGATATGAGATCTGCGTGTTGTTACATTGTTTTTATACATGATCAAGATCAATGCGAGATCTTGCAATCTCCCTTGTAATGCTTTTCTTGATTTTATTGTTAGCGAGTTGTATGGCTTTACAACAGCTAAACACTATTATTGCGATTATTATTAAAACTAAAATAACAATCAATATGCTATTTGTGAGTTGATTTGAATTTGTAATGGTGTTAATCACTTCATTGTGGTTACTTAGCCCTTGATTCTTTGAGTCTTTAATAATTGTGGGCGTTGGTTCTTCAATTTTTGAATATGGAGAGCCCATCACTGAACATTACTTATGTTTGTTTTATTTGTATAAATTGATATTGAAAGTTTCTTTTTTTCACAAAGTAACCACTTCACAAATTATTATATTCACTGTATTATACGAAGTCACGGTCGCCATGATGAGATCTTTTTAGTTATCAATTAATTAAAACACTTTAGATATAGTTTATTAGAGTTTATTTAAATTAATTAATTATATTTATTTAGAAAGGTGTGTACACTTTGTTGTCTAATTAATTACTATATCTATTCTAATAATGTATACTTTTACTTCGAATGGATTTATGAGGTAAGCATTTATATTTGACACCGCACATGCCAAATATATTATTTGTTTTCCGGTGCTCGCTTGCACACGCCAAGCATATTTTGCTTACCGTTGCATTTCATTATTAAAGAAATATACCTTGTACTTTTCTTTAATAATGAAATATAGTGAGCTCATAAAGACTCACTACACTGTTAGTGATGTTGCTAACAGTGAGCAATAGGGGGACGGCGTGGCAAGCGAGGTTTTATTCCGGCGAGCTGTAGTCATGTGTGTTAGAGAAATAATTCCCCCCGTTCAGTACAAATACAGTAAATGGATTTAAGTAAGCAAAACTAAGAGTGGGGATTCTGTCGACCCCAAAGGCTGAAGAAACCAAGATCATCACACACACCGATACTCTTCATGCCAACGAAAAAAATCAATCGAGATGGTCTTCTCGGAAGTGTCAGATTTACTTCGCAATATTTTAAATAATTTTGATTGTTTTACAAACAAGAGGGTTGAGAATTTCTTGAAAAATTACGCTATAATATAAATTAGTATAGGTAAAGACAACAGGAAATGGAAGTACGACTGACACAGAATATGTTGATCAATTGACGAAAACAAACAGCATCTATAACCAAGTTCAACGAAAAAAACAAATACAAATTAACTTTTTTTTTCTTTTAACTCTACTTATGCTATTAAATTATTTTTTTTTCTATAAATTGAATTGTTTGAGTATAATTAACAATTGTTTCTCTATATCAGTAAAAGTTTATTGCAGTACGATTGTCGAACAATAGTCAACACCTAATTTATTTTTTCGGTTTTATTAAACTCAATTATAATAAAACTTACAAAATTGAACTAAACCTTCAATTTTTCTAATTATTTTCAATTTTAATTATGAATTCATTAAATAAATTTCACTGTTAATTAATCTAAACCGGACAAAAATTAGTGAATTTGTGTTTCTTTCTTTTATTAAATAAACATAACTTTGTTAATCAACACCACCAAATTGTACTATCAAAACTTCATTTTTCTTACAAATTTGCTTTATACTTAATTAGATCGAACCGCACTTCATTTCATTAAACTATATATTGAATTTTAATATTTAATTTGACTAAAAATAATTGACTATTTTATGTAAACTCTCAACTTTAAATTTTAACAAAAAAAAATTCACACCATCTGTTTTGATATTCGCCGATTGACTTTCAAAAAGTCCAAATTCTCAAAAATATGAGGAATAAACATCACAAAAAACGGAGACAGTAGTATCATAAAACAAAACCATTGAAAACAAGATTTAGAAAAGTAAGTAAAGAAAGACGATAAGTTATATCAAAAGCGGTGATTCATGCACAAAAGAAATTTTTTCCGGACAGATGAATTATTTCAGGGACAATAACTTCGAAACAAGGTAATTGATCAAACTATGTTGAACAAAAAATGTGGATTCCTTGGTATTGAATAATCACTAGGGGATTGAGAATCTTTTTGAGCTTGTTTAGGAATTCAGGACATCCTTAGATAGGATGCTGAGAGAGAAGTTCCTATCGGTTTTGGAAAAGTTGCAAAAGTATGAACAACAGAATATCAATATCACAGCGGGCGATAGTGATAGAAAATATTTTCAAGCATTCCAAATGGAACTGTTCGTTAAATTAGTAGATGTCAAGAGATAATCCTTTTCAATCAATATTTTACCAAATTTTTCGGATTTTCTTTTCTGTGTTTCTAAGACAAACCTTGGCGTTAGGTATTTTGCAGCTGTTCTATGTTGACCACTTGAATCATAACCTAACCCTAAAACGGTACATTGAATCATTTTTGCTTAAAGTTTTACAACTCGACGCTTGTAGTTAGTTGGATATGTTTTTGGACATGTCACTTTTCACTTATATATAACAATAATATGTTAGTGTTACTGATAAAACAACTTATATATTTTTCAGACACTGGGTATCCTAGATGTTCTCCAGCTGGATTAGTTTGTCTTTCAAAATATAACTGGTATGGTGCCGAATGTGTGTGTCCAGAATTATGTCAATCAATATCATATATAAAAATTAGAACAGATGTCACGGTAAACGATCATTTTCTGTTCAGAAATGAATTTTAATAAATTTTTCGGATTATCGCACTAAACAGACAATTTTTTTTTCACAGCAATTCGAATTCACTAAAATGTTAACACTTATTTTGACTATGCCCAAAAATCGAATTAGAAGAAATGTTTTGTTTAGCTTTGAAGATTTATTAGGTAAGTTATAAGTATATAATTCTTAAATAAAAAAAAATTAAATATACATTTTACTAGAAAAAAGCAAAACATTTTTTTAAGCTTGTATGGTTTGACTTTTGTCAAATTTTACATTTACTTCTTGGTTAAGACGTTGCTGATGAAACAGGAAAGAGATAAACTCCTAGATTCGGATTCAAAAATTATTTATTAAGTTTGGCATTAAAGGCAACACGTCAGCTTGGTAGCAGCTGCAGCAGTGCGCACACAAGGAGGGGTTTCGGGTCCGGATATTCCCGTCGCTCTTCCTTAACGGAAACCGCATTGTCTTTCATTAAATATTTTTGACGACTTAAGAAGCTCATAATATTAAAATTAATGAACTTCTCTAATATTTTAGCAACAACCGACAAGATTGATATGGGTTTGTAATTTGTTGAATTCGTGTTAGCAACTTTTTTTGGAATTGACTGTTTACTGGCCATTTTTTAAAGAGCATTTATTTTTATTTTTATTGCTTCTTCACATTTACCCGAAACCTAAAGATCAGCCTTCAGAATTATCTATCGGAATAAACCTGCGCATACCCACGTGTATTATTTCTGAAAATTTTGAAGCAGAAATGTTTGAATTAAACAAATATCTCTAAGCCTTTGCCAATCTGCAACCCAAATAAGACTAGGATTAGATTAAAACTATTTAGGAGCTTGTAAATTTAAATGAGTTCTGATACTTTAAATTGTACCAACGAAAGATCATTTATCAAAAACAAATAAAGCAATTTACTATAGTTTGACCAGGAATGTCAGGAGCTCTGGTAGGTTGTTTGGCCATTATATCCGAGTGAAAATAAATATAAAAATAAAATAATAATATTACTACAATAATTAATTAAAAAATTTTTTCTCTTTTTTTTTTCTAAAAACATTTTTTAACATTAATTATTGTAGTAATTATAATTTTCACGAAAATTTCGAAAACTATTTTTTTTAATTATTTAATAATGTTAATAATAATATAGTATAAATTTTGTTTGACTAAAATGTTTTAGTATCAATAAATTCTTTCCCTTTTCAATAATGAAACCCCACCAAAAATATTTGTTTTCCAGCCAAATTGGCCCTTAGAAACAAACAAAGATTATTTAATATTTGGTTCCATAACAAAAATGCCTTAACGATTTAAGTCCTAATATCTATACAGCCCAATAGTATATTAAACCAGATAAACAGAAACCGAAAGAGCGAGAGCGGCAAAACTTTTTACCATGTCCATTTCTGGCAAAAGTTTTTACAGTGCCATTAATTCTTTAAAGTCTGTTACCAACTCTTTTTTTTTCTTCTTATTTGCGGTGATTTAATCGTCAATGACCTAGCGAGAAAAACCACATTGTTCGCGGAACGCTTTGCTGTGATCTCAACTGTTTTAGAAACTCCTAAAGAAAAACCAAAAATCCAGTCTTCAGGAGTTAATATGGAAGATCTTTATTTCAAACCCAAAATTGTCAAAAAAATCTTAAGGGGGTTAACAACCAGCAAAGTCTCCCGTCTGAACATGATTCCCCCTATTATTCTAACAACATTTTCAAAAGAACTTGCACCTCTCTTATTAAAATTTTCTACAAGTCCTATAGATCTGATATTTCTCTTTCATGCTGGAAGCTAGCCAATGTCCAGCCCATTCCTAAAACGAAACAAAATGTGATATATATTTCAAATTAAAGACCGCAATACCCTTGCTCTCAGTTCTATCTAAAATATATGAGCATTATATTAATACACATCAGTAATGCTAGATCGGTTTTTTTTTTCGTTTAAGGGATATTTCATTTAAAACAGAAATGCGGGCAAAAACTTGACAATTGCGGGCTTTTTCACAATTAATTGTAGAAGCGTTTTAAGTTTTAAACTCATTCAAAATGATCGCAACAACTATTTTTTTACTATGCTTCCAGAAAGATGTTGATTACTCAATAATTTTTTTTAAATGAATCTACCATTCATCGCGTATATAGTACACAGTAAAATCGATGAACTTTCAGCCTTCAGATGTTGATCTTCCGATATTTCTTAGGGAAATAGAAACAAACGTTTTGAAAATCCCTAGAGCAATAACATATTTCTGAGTTTCAGGAATATTTTCACACTATGACACGAAAAATAAAATCACCTGCAACTACAAGATGGCTCCTCTCTATGCATCGATGCATTTTGAACATATTAAACAATTGGGATATTTTGTATCATTATTTCGATTATACGTATCGAAAAAGAAATATTGCAATTTTAAAATTTTTTGCAAACCTCGAAATCAAGGCATATTTACTTCTTTTGAAAAACGTCTTTTGCAATTTTGATAGATTTAATGCTCTATTTCATAGAAATACTATCTTATTCCACAAGATGTATGAAGAATTGAAACAAAGATTGTTATAGTGATGGTTTTTGAAGTTTTTTCCATTTAAACAATTGGATTTATATATATGTATATTTTTTTTAATTGAAAGCTTGATGGGAAGTTATTCCTAAGGAAACGGTAAAAATCGGGATGTTTTGATACGGCAACGAGAAATTTATTTTGTAAAGTGTAGCATCACTGATGCACACATAAAAACATTTTTGAAAGACAAATCTGACAGCCAATCCGTGTTTTGAAACAAAAGATCAAGAACCGATCGAAACACACCGATCTACATCGTACAAATGAAATACTTAGTCCGAAACAACAGTCCCGGGAGCGTATAATCCACAAAGTTTAAAAAGCGTTCATCAACACCTCAACACACATGTTGTTGTCAGACCTAGGTCTTCAAAGATATCTATGTGTGTTGTTGTAATTCCTACACAGCACTTTTTATTAAAGGACCGTTGGACCCCCTCTAAAACTTTTTTTGTGTGCGCCCCTGAGCTGCAGTAATGTCAAAGTGTCATAAACGAGAGAAGAGAGATGTATTTTTGAAAGTATCAAAATAATTTCAAATATACGATGGTGTCTCCTATGTAAACAATTGTGTTCGCATTGCATTATATAAAAGTGGCTCGCTCCAGTCCAATCTAATTTTGAAATTAATTAAAATTATCTGAGATTGACGTTAATATAGGAATATCAGTATATTGTGATTTGTGACGTTCTTGAATAAAATGATATTGTTAAGGTGACCAGACGTCCCGTTTTTAGTTGTACAGTCCCAATTTTTTACAGATTGTCTGTTTTGTTTGTTTTTACAAGTTCCTACAACCGTGAATTTTTTTCTTTTGTAATGTTCGAAGATAAGTGTGGGGGACAAAACTAAAATTTCACTTTTTCGAAAATAAGTCAAAAACTGTGCTTTCGAAAATTACAAAAAAATGTTTTAGACTAGAAAAAAATTAACCTTTCATATGATACCCCACTTGACATGACCAAAAATATTTTGTTTTCGTAATTTCTACTCCCAACCCCCTCCAATGAATATTTGAAATTATAACAACCAAAACAAAAAAAAACAGATTTTTGTATGCAAAATTCCTACAACCTTGAATTTTTTTAATTTTAACTTTTGTAATGTTCGAAGTTAAGGTGGGGGACAAAAAAATAAACACACGTTTTGAGAAATACTTTAAAAACTAACTAGGAGGGCCCGGCGTGCTTCGCTACGCTTATAAATAAAGTTTTTGCGTAGACATTTTGTTGACGTAGAAGCAATGATTTCAAAAAGTGGTAATGAGAAATGCTACCATATAATTTTTAATTTTTCTTTTTAAATATATGAATGAAAAATAATCAGAACTCTAGCTGATCAGTTCGGATATATGAAAAATTAGCGATCAAATAAGTTTTCAAGTAAGCTTCGTATGAAAAATTAGCATATGAAAAATTAGCGATCAAATAAGTTTTCAAGTAAGCTTCGCTAATTTTTCATATATCCGAACTGATCAGCTAGAGTTCTGATTATTTTTCATTCATATATTTAAAAAGAAAAATTAAAAATTATATGGTAGCATTTCTCATTACCACTTTTTGAAATCATTGCTTCTACGTCAACAAAATGTCTACGCAAAAACTTTATTTATAAGCGTAGCGAAGCACGCCGGGCCCTCCTAGTACTCATAAAAGAGGAAAAGGTTTTTGAGAAAAGTGAGAGGAAATCAGGTAACAATGACTTCTGGGAAGACGATATTTTTTGTGAAAACTCTATCATCTTTGAACAAATGACCTTGGTCAGATGTATCATAAATATAAAATTTCAAACATTCAAACGCACGCACTCTACTTGCAGCAACATACAATTGACCATGTGTGAATACAGGTTCTTTAAGTAAAATGGCAACTCTGTTGAATGTCTGACCTTGAGATTTATTAATAGTCATAGCAAAAGCAGGAATAATAGGGAATGGAGTTCTTTGAAATTTAAATGGAAGAAGAGTTCCAGAATAAGTCAAATGAATGCGTGGAATTAGAATGCGTACACCTCGCATGACACCAGTCAAAACTTCACAATCTATTGAATTTCGGTGCATAACTTTTACACGCATTCGTGTTCCATTTACTAATGCTTGACCTGTATTTAAATTACGTATGAGGAGAACAATGCAATTCACTTTCAAATTTAATTTATGAGGTGGCAAACCTCCTACACTCAATTTATTTAAAAATTCTATTGGAAAATTGTTCTGCTCACGAATGTCATCACAAACAACTTTATCAAAACTAAAATATGCTTTCTCCTCTCCTGGCATAATACTCAAGATTTTAGAATTGATTTCATTGCAATCATTGGGGGCTAAAATGACGGAACTCAAAATGTCATCAGATAAAATTGTATCAGAAATATTTCCAAAAATGTCTTCAATAATATTGTCTGGATTGCCAATCAAATTATGAGGAATTTCAATGATATCTGAACCAAACTGTGGAAAACTTTGCATATCACCATTACCGAGTCTTCTAAGAAATTCTACAAATTCAATTTCATGAGGGAGAGCTCTCATGTTTTGATTTAATTTCAAAATTTTAAAGTTAATAAATTCTTGCCAAGATGTAATACAATTTTCAATTAAAATAGAACGTGAGCCATGCGGTATAACTGGAAGAATTTGGCGAAAGTCACCGCTCAGTAAAAGAGTTTTACCTGCAAACAGTTTATTTTTATTTTCTTCGTTTGGAGTCAAATCTCTTAACAAACGATCAATTAATTTTAAAGCATGAATAGAACACATTGAAATTTCATCTATAATAATGATTGATGCATTATTAATATATGTGCCATGTACACTGTTTGGAGTTATATTTGGCATTGAATTCTCTAATAATGGAATTGGTAATTTGAAAACATTATGCAAAGTTCGCCCCCCAATCAAAAGAGTTGATGCAATACCACTGAAGGCAGTTACAATACACGAAAGATTTAATGAATTAAATTTATGAATGATTGCCGTTTGAACAAAAGTTTTGCCACAACCTGCATGAGCTGTCAAGAAAAAAACATTACTTCCAGTATCATGGAATTGAGCTTCACGCAAAACAATATCAATCACACTACGTTGCTCATTATTTGCATTTTCATACATTCTATCGAAAACTATAGCTTCTTCTTCAATATCAAAATGACCTACATCGCCAATCTGTAAGTTATATTGTGGAATCGGAAGACCAAGATCACCACATGAAGTATTATGTGTAAGAAGAATTTCATTAATTTCAATCAAGGCTCGATTAATTGACACATCTTCATCGTAATTTCGTAAAAAGTCTTCAATCATACTATTTCTAAATTCAATCCATAAAGCTAAAGCATTCGGAGGAACATTCAAACCACAGATAAATGCAAATAATTGACGAAACTGTTTTGGTGATTGAATTTCTGAAGCTTCAAGTAAACATTCACGCCATTCATTATCATTTGTTGCAATACCTCGAGCTTCACATGCTGCAACAAAAGTAGGGTACTCAACACCTTCATACATACGTAGATCAGAAAAAGATTTTGGACCACGAACATGCAACAGAAGTAAACGCATATGAAACAATTCTATATCTTTTGGAGAAACCATATATAATCGAGCAACAACTTTATCAGCCCCACGTTGTCTTCTTTTCCACGATTTACTTTGATCATGCCAAACATAATGTAATGGTAATTCTGTATACAAAAACTCATTAGCTAAATTATCAATGGAATTCAAATGGAAAAATGCTAACAATTTTGTTCTTGATACATTTGCGACTGCACCAGCCACATTACCATTCCTGATATAAACATTTTGTCTATTAGGCAAATGACAATCAAGTCGAATAATTGTATGAGATTGAAAATGCATTGGAAATTCAAATATGCGCCAAGCAGCTTCAGTCGAACCAACATACCGTCCATTCAAAAAATCTTGAATTTCATTTCCCACAATCGCATCATCATTATTCACTGCATTCTCTCCATTCACTCTCAATTCAACATTGGCAGAATCATACCCTTTATATACATACTTGTAAACATATTTCACACTTTTAACAGTCGTACATATTTCAACGTTAATATGACAATTGAATTTTGCAAGAAGATAAGGATTATATGGAACAACATATCTATTATCAAGAGATGCACCACGTACATCAACACTCATACCATTATCACGTCGACGATACAAAGGATAACCATTCACAGATTCTTTAGTATTTTCAGAAAAAGGTTTTGGAAAATTCTTACTACATTTACCATCTCTCATACAAACAGAATTGGGATTTAGAGCACCACATGGTCCATGCATCATATGACGTTTCACATATTCATGTAATTTAGGAAAAAGAATGGGATCAGGGATTTCAGTACATACAAATTTATTAATCATTTCATTTCCATCAATTCTATCTTCATCTGATAAATTTAACAAAATATGGGCATGCGGAAGACCACGTTTTTGAAATTCAATGGTATATATAAGTGCTTTGACAGAACCGAAAATCTTTTTTTTCATTAAACAATCTATGAGCTCTTTAAGTTTCACTTTAAACACACGCACAACAATATCAGGACGAAAATTCGAAGACTCATAATTACTCAAATTATCAACAATTTCTGGCCATTGAGGATTACATGTCATTGTTATAAATAAAGAAGGTTTACCGAAATGTTGTACAATAGACATTGCATCCAAGTAATTTTGATACATGTTACGTGGTGAACCGGTGAAAGAAGATGGCAAAATTACTTTACGACCAACTACTTGCATATTATCATCGCCATTGCGATTTTGATGCAAGAAATCTGTTAAATTATTGTACAAATCAGCACGAAGAGCAGATTGATTTGAACGAATGTAATGAAGCCGTGTACCTTCGATACGAACATACATATCAACAATCCATTGAAGAAATAATTTTTGAGAACGATGCAAAAGACTAAAACCATCACGTATAGCAAGGCGATAAGATGCATATTGCAACATTGTAACTTTTGTACGTGACACATTAGCACGTGAAGTTGAAACTAAATTATGTGGAATATTAACGTGCCACCCAGTATCACCATTTGGAAACAACAAAGGATAAGCTAAAGGATCCAAAGAAGAATCAAGGACAGAAACAGAACGAATTTCATTTGCATTTTTTGAAAAAACAATCATATTTCTTTCAAAAGGTGGTTCACCATCATCATTTTTAAAAATAGCAGCCACATCAGTTTGAACAGCATCATTAAAACGACGAATATCACATTCTCTGTTAACTTTTATAACCATTGACACATCAGCAGTAACATTCTCAGGTCTTTCACAAAATTCATGCATTGATTTGAAAGAACGAACAAAAGGATTCACACGATCTAACTCAAAACCTATCTCACGCATAAGAAAAATTTCACATACATTGGTATTTCTATTCATTCTCATATTAGCAGCAGTATCAACATCATAAAAATATAATTGTGCATACATTGGAGGTCGACCATAAGCAGGAATTAAAGCACCAGTACGATGATAAAAAATATTATGAATTTTAAAATGATAAATACCACGTGCAGTAGAATCCGCTATATTACATTCAGAACTGATCATTGCAAATGCCGAATTATAGGAACGAATATTTGAAAGAAAACTTTTAGAACGTTTTTTTATAGCATTATCATTTGAATTCAATCCTTCGAAAATATTAGAGAAAAATGCATTTTCAGAAAGAGGAGGTAAATTTACTTTGCCTTTATGGCAACACAAAGAAAACGCTTCATTATTATTTGAAGTAACTTCTCTTGCAAAATGTTTGGCATGACAAAAATGACAACTCATATCCAAAGCACCACAAACATACGAATCAAAGTTACCTGGAATCACATTCAAAGCACACTTGAACGAATCTCTCAAAATTACAAAGGGAATTTCATCATTCACCACATTCAATTCTAAATCATTCGCAACATTCATGACACCATTCATGACACCGTTCATGACACCATTCATATCATCAACATTCACTTCATCATTCACAACAACATCAGCTTCAGCATTCATTCCATCATTATTACCATTCATTTCATCATTCATAAAATCAACATTATTACGCATATTACGCATATAATCTCTTTTATTCCGACGACTCGATGTACCACTCACATCCAAACGACGTTTACGACGTAGTCTTGGCATCGAAATAAATAAATATATCAATATATCAAAAATATGAAATAACTCAAATATCAAAATATCTCAAAAATAAAATAAATACGACGACTGAAATGAATATAAAATAAATATAAAAATTTTCGTTTTTGTTATTCGTTGTTCGGTTCGATAGCTAATATATAAAAAAGAAAAATTTTAAAGCATTGTTTTAAAGCAAAAAGAAAGATGTATGTAAACTTATAATGCATATGTATAGAAAAAGTTTTCCGTATATAATAACTTTTTTATTTATGATCCGATTTGTTTGAATCCGGATCCGACTATAGGTTACACTAATATCAGTTAGCTGTGAAAATTTCAAATGAATCCATCTGCGAATAAAAAAGCCTAATGCTCCACAAAGTTTTTATCTAGCGTATTAATATATAAGAAGATTTTAAGCAGTCGATAATGCATTGAAATGTCTTTTTGAAATATTTGGATTTTTTTTTTATTTTTTTAAACCAAACGCGATTCCTTTAGAAAAACTTTTGTTTTACTATCTCCTTATCAATGTCTATAAAATATTGATAAAAACAAATATTCATAACTTTTTTGTTGTCGGTAGGCGTGGACAAATACATTGTATAACTGTAAAAAATTTCAAGTTGATAGCACTTACAGTTTTTGAGAAAATCGATTATGTAGAAATTCGGACGGACACCGAAGTCTCACCAATAGGGTACCGTTTTTACTTTTTTAAAGTACGGAAACTTAAAATCCATATCCCAAGTTACGAGTTTACATCATCAACAAGTAGTTTAGAAATTGAAAGATGATTTTTGGTTACCACAAATTTCTAAACCAAAAACCAACGGAAATTTCCAAACATCGAAAATTTCTGATCTATAATTATTTACAAAATATATATTTTTAATAAACAATTAAATTATAGAAAATAATTAAAACTTTTATTTTTTGTTTGTTCTCGTATAATTTCAGTATCATTTGGTGGCGCCGCAGCATTGTTTGTTGGTCTAAGTTTTCTTAGCATTGTTGAATTTTTTTATTTCTTCATCGAATATCTTTTCAAAATATGTTGTTTAACACAAAGATCTCCAGTTGGATAGTTAAAATAAAATTCTAAAATCTATTTTCAAAAATTCAATTAATAATATCAAATTCACTCCATCATTAACATCATCAAATGGTTTCACTACATTCGGTTATAGAAATACACAAAAAAAGAAGAAAATTTAAGGATTAAAAAAAGTTGAATAAAAAATCCTCGCACATGGCAAAATAAAGTAATACATGATGATGGTAAAAAGGAAAATCTCCCAACAATATGATGAACTATGGAACGCGGGTTTTATATAAAATAAGATGAATGTTTAAGTTTCCGGCCAGAAGTTGATTTGCTTTCTTCGTTGCAACATTAAAATATTTTAAAAATTAAAGACATAATTAAAATTATATTATTAATACTATTTTGCGTGATTTATTGTCATTGTTTTTTTTTTCTTAAATAAAAATAATTTTGGTGAGTGATAAAAAGTGTTTTGAATTGTTTCAACTCAACAAGTGTTAAATTTAATTTGAAAACACAAAAAAAAGAACAAAAAGTAAAATCAAAAAAGCTGTAAGGAAAAAGCTCAATATATTTTTTTAATATTAATTTTATAAAGTGTAAACAGTTTTCTTAGATATTTTTTTAATATGCAAATTTTATGATCAAAATAATTATCGGTTATAAATTTTTGTAAGGATACCATAGGGATTAAAAGAAAAACGTTTTCTCTTCTCAGATTTTTTAATTATTATATTATTAAAAGGAAATTGGTAATATTTTGTTTCGTGGAATTTAATTAAAACAAAAAATAAGAAGGTGTTAAAAATTTAATTTATTATTATTATTGTTGTTGTTTTTTTAATTAAAGGTTTTTTTAACTATGATATAATTTTTGTTTATTCTCAAGAATTATAAGTGGTATCAGTGAATTTAATGTGATATAATTTATATAAACGGTGTTTGGTTGAACCAAGATTTATGTCGGATTGAATTTCTGGATTTTAATTGGATTGATTAATTATTTATGATTAGAGGCCACGTTTTGTTTTAAACTTATTTTCTATGACTAAAATAGTTAAAGATTAAAAGTGTTTAGAACTTGGGATGTTTTAAAAATCATTTCGGTTTTGTATGATTCTAATTATTTACTAGAGCAAAGATTCTAATGCATAGTGCGTAAGTTAACCGAAAGCAAGGATATTATAGGTTTTCATATATTAAGAATTTTGTGTAGTATAGGATTACAAAACGGATTGAAAATATTGATAAGTGCAGTGACGACAGTTGGGAATTACATAATGGAATATTGATCTACATCATATCTTTTTTATATGATAGGATTTATTGTTTAGTTTTCCATTTAAAAAAAAAACAAAAAATAAAATCGCAAAATAGGAAGAAATTTACCAAATTCTTCATTTATTTTTAACCTCAAAGTTGAAAAGTTTGAAAGTTTTAGGTTGAAAAACAAGAAAAATTACACATAATTTTACTTAATTCTTCAAAAACTTGTTGATGCAATTTAGTTAAATTTTGTAAATTGGATGTGAATTTAAAGAATAACAGAAACATAAAATATTAAAAAAAAAACTTTTAAAAAAAAAATAGAACCGACTTCAGAAAAAACAAAAGAGACACAAAAAAGTGAAAAATAACTCAATTATTGCTTTTAGAAACAAAAATACGTTACATTTTGATTAATTTAATTTAATTATACCTTACTATAGACAAAAGAATTACACCATTATACAAAGTTACTATATTAAAATAGTTACTTTTTATTATAATTATTATAGTTATTATAGTTGTTATAAAAGTTATTATATTTTAAAAGTTATTTGTAGTACAAAACTGTTCGAAGTCGGTGCCACATTGACGAAAAACCGACTAATATGTCTCGGGCTTGGCACCGATTTCCAACAGTATTGTACTACAAATAAGTTTTAAAATATAATAACTATTATAACAACTATAATAACTATAATAATTATAATAAAAAGTAACTATTTTAATATAATAACTTTGTATAATGGTGTAATTCTTTTGTCTATAGTAAGGTATAATTAAATTAAATTAATCAAAATGTAACGTATTTTTGTTTCTAAAAGCAATAATTGAGTTATTTTTCACTTTTTTGTGTCTCTTTTGTTTTTTCTGAAGTCGGTTCTATTTTTTTTTAAAAGTTTTTTATTTTTTTATTTTTAGTGTAGTCATAAAGCAAATGTCGGCTAGAAAGCGTTCTAAAAGTAATAACTTCAAATGCTGGAAAAACTTTCATCAGTGACAATCTATTAATTATGATTTTGCGATTTTTGCACAAACGGCATACATATTTCCCGTGATAGAAAATTATTTACGATAACCTTGACAAGTATAGCAATATAATACTGCCCAAAATATCCAAACAGATTAATATGTTTTGACGAAATCAGCGAAAATGCATTAAAAATATGGTTTTCTAATTTTCTGAATAACGGTATTTTTCACATTAAAGAAACAATTATGAGACCCTCTGGGAATGAACTCAAATAGAATAAAATTTAAATCATCTAAATCGAACGAGCCGGTTTTGAGAAATCGGGGTACTACATATAAAAAACCTACAGTGAAACACAGAACCTCCTGCTTTTTTGAAGTCGGTTAAAAAGTAACTATTTTAAAATAAAGTAACTTTTTTAATAGCGTAATTTTTTTGTCTATAGTAAAGCATAATTAAATTAAATTAATCAAAATGTAACATATTTTTGTCTATAAAAGCCATAATTGAGTGATTTTTCACTTGTTTGTGCCTCTTTTGTTTTTTCTGAAGTCAGTTCTATTTCTTTTCAAAACGGTTTTTTAATTTTTTTATTTTTAAAGAAGTCATAAAGCAAATGTCAGCTAGAAAGCGTTTTAAAAGTAATAACTTCAAATACCGGAAAAACTTTCATCAGTGACAATCTATTAATTATGGTTTTATGATTTTTTGCACAAACGGCATACACATTACCCGTCATAGAAAATTATTTACGATAACCTCGACAAGTATAGCAATATAATACTACCCACAACAAACAAACAGAATTATATGTTTTGACGAAATCAATGAAAATGCATAAAAAATATGGTTTTTTCCAATTTTCTGAATAACGGTATTTTTCACATCATAGTAAAAATTATGGGACCCTCTGTGAATAAACCCAAATAGAACACAATTTAAATCATCCTAATCGAACGAGCCGTTTTTGAGAAATCGATGTACATACATAAAAAAAACCCTACAGTGAAACACAGAACCTCCTTCTTTTTGGAAGTCGGTTAAAAAATAAGTTTTAGTAAATATAATAAAGCTAAGTAAACATTTTTTTAAAAAAATGTGCTGTGTAGTAGGAATTACAATATGTATCACAAAACATATAAAAACCTATAAAACCTAGGTCTCACACAAAACATACTGTCTAAGGTGTTGATAGACGCATAACCTATTTTTTTTGGTTTGTTGTATTTTTTAAAAGAATGTATGTAACAGTAAATCCTACTATATATTTAAATATGACATAGCCCAATACCTCATGAAAGGACAGATGACTTAAAAATAAAATAAAGGTAAAAAGCAAATCTGTTTGAAAAATTTGCAGGAAAACATATTCCATAGCTAAAATGAAGGGTATAATTGCTCTTCTTCCTTTCTCAGCACCTCTACGACATTTACTTGGTTAGTTATAAGTTATAACATACATCTCACTACTGTTGCCAGTGGTATGTGATGTCTCACAGTAACTTGAATATCAATAGCAGCAACTGAAGTACGCTTGATTTGTCGTTCTGTTTGCGTTTATTCTTTACTTTTGGTAGTTTTCAAACATTTCAATATGGCATTTGTGTTCATTTTATTTCACATTGGCACTAATTTTTTATTTACATAAATGACATCTAAAATTATTTGCAGTAATTTGCTAGACCCAAGGAAATTCGGGTTGTGTGTTTCCTTGAAATAATTTCAATGTTCCAACTATTACCTACAACCAAGTGCAACCAATTGATGAACGCAAATTTAATGTATTTTGATATATTTTTTTTTATAAGAATCAATAACATAACAATAAATCCTATCACATAATAAAATCTTAAATAGATCAATAGGATGGAGTAATTAGAAAAAAAGAGGCAAAACGGATTTCTTTTAAATATTAGGAGCATCAAAATTAAAACATGTGTAGTGTAGTAGGAATAACAATATGTGTCACAACAACACATAAAAACCTTTTAAGACCAAGGTCTCATAACAACATGCCTTCTAGGGTGTTGATGAACGCAAATTTGATTTTTTTATATTTTTTTTTATAGAAAGAAAAACTAAATAATAAATCGTATCACATATAAAATATGACCTAGGCCAATATTTCATGATAGGATAGAAAGAATAAAAATAAAATAAAAGCTAAACAGCAAACTTGTTTTAACAATTTGCAGGAAGAAAACTAAAATGTGGCTGCCAATAATCCAACTAGTGGCATATTCCATGATTATGCGACGCAATTCCTTCTTCAATGATTAAATGCCATATATAGAGTTATATGAAGGCTCGATTCTTCGAGTAAGCAATAACGTGGCATCATCCAGGAATACTCCATAGCTAAGATTGATGGTGCTACCGATGACTGAATAGAGTTCATCCGCCAGCACCCCTAAGATAACACCTTGGCTAGTGATATCTCACTGCTATTGCCAGTGGTATGTGATATCTTACGTTAGCTCGTATGTCAATAGCAGGAACTAGAGTACGCAGAGCTGTCACACTCGTATATCAAAAATAAAAATAAATTTACAAATAAAAAATATTGATCCCTCCATGAGGGAGGGCGAGTAATCCAGCCAGTGGTATATGCCTTAATCATGTTGCACATTGAATTCCTCTTTCTTAAGAAACAATCGAATAACAAATCGTTTGGTGGCATTGGAATTCGGTTTAAGTCCAACAAACAGCATTCCGCAAGAACAAAATTTTTTCAACATTTGAAAACCTAACAATTGTATTAAAAATGACTAGATGATGACCACCGCAGTTTGAATTGAAGTCCCGTAGCGAGGGATTTTATACGATTGAGGGCGTAATCTAATTTTCGGTCGAAGCATATGTACAAAATTTTAGGTGCGATTGCCCCGATTGGCTTAAAATTAAAAATATAATAATATAACAACAAATTTGAGAAACGTTAAGATAAAAAACTGAACAGCTGAATTGTATAAAACACATTTTTGCACGAGTTTTATATAAGTTCTAATTCCGCTCCCTCATTTGCGGGAGCGGATGTCGGATTGCATCTTTTACTCCCTAGGGAGTAAAAAATAACAAGCCATGACAACAACGAAAGTTTTCATAGAAACAGAAATTGTTTACGATAAATTAAAACAAATTTGTATAAAAAACGCCTACTACTATGAACAACAAATATTAAAATTTTCGTTCTCTTTAAATGATTAGATTTAGTTTTTAATATCATTATTTACTTTAATATATAATTTAGACTGCGTTCCAATTGATGCTAAATTGTACTAAACGTGCTAAATCAATTTAGTCAACTATTTTATTTGACTAAATCAATATTTTGTTTCTAAATAATTTGGAAGAAATTCATACGTTAAACAATATCTGACAACTTGATTATATTAATTTGAATCAAAATTCGGTAGTTTTGTAAAACTAAATTTAGATTTAGCAGTTTAGTACAATAGCAGCTAATTGGAACACAGTCTTACTATTTAGTATTTTGTGCGAGTATACCGTATAATGCAATTTTACGATTCAAAAAGCTAGTGTAAAGCAGGCTATTTTATTCCAATTGAAATAACTGAAATAAAATTAGTATTTTACGCCCCAAATCGTAAATATTTCAGAAAACATACACTCAAAAGTCAAAATAAAAAAATTAAAAAAGAAAAATTACTTAAATTTATCGATTTTTTCAAAAAGTATTTTACATTAAGTATTTTACAAAAGTATTTTACAAACACAATAGTACATTATGATGCTAGGACGTAAAGCTAAAGATTTTGGACGGATGTGGAGTTTGCAAATCGAGGCGCTAGCCGAGATTTGCACCCACATTAAGTCCAAAATAGCTTACGTCCGTGCATCATATACTATTTTTTATTCGCCGCAAGCAAAATATTGTAAGAAAAGTTGTTTATTCTAAATTAAAATTACAAATTTTCATAAATTTTAAAATCAAAATATGTGGAACAAGTAACCTTTGAAAAAATATTTATTATTTTTTCCAAATTCTATGACAACAAATGATAACACCTATTTTAATTGGATAATGAAATTTTGAATTTGCGGGTTGCTTTGATAAAAAAATTTATTTTTCATAGAATTTAAACAAATACAAATGCTTTTTACTTTTTTGGACGTAGCTATGACGACAAAATAAATAGCTGAAAAGTGATACTTTAAAGCCGCAAATCACAGTAATAAAGTAACACTTTAATATATAGGCGAATAAAAAAGTATTTTACATTGCCTACTTAGCAATACGATAGATCAAACTCAACTGAAAATCGAATTGTTTTAATTAATAAACTAATATAGACATTAAAAACAAAACTCGTCACTAATGAGATTTAGGAAAATAAATATCAAAAGAAAAACTGCTTGGTTTAAATATTTTCTCAACAAATATTTTCCTACTTCGTGCGGGTAACGTTACGCCTCGAGAAACAATTGCAATCTCAAACAAAAAAGACCGACTTTACGCTCTTAATACATAAATAGCTATTATCACACACTACACAGTTATCATGGCGGAAAATTGTACTTTACACACGTTAAATAAAAGTCTATCACTATATAAAATGTTGTTATATTCATCTATTTAACCGCCTGTAAAATAATCAAAATAATCGTGATATTAGAACATACACATAAATTATTGTATGAAGTGTTTAGAGAAAATCATGACATGTTTTGTTTTTTTTTTTCGAATTTTCAAAATGCCTAACGATTTTATAAAATTCAACACTTTATTATATATTATTATATGTATACACTAGGAACGAAATGAAGATTATGCCCTTGGTTAAATAAAGGCGCTCGTTTCGTGTCGGGCTTTAATATGATCCGCGGGCACAATCTTCATCTTGCCGCTCTCGGTATGTAAATTACTATTGAGTCTGTTTTTTAATTCAACTGGTGCGGAGTAGTGTAAATTTAGCCTGTGAACTGCGTTTTTAAATAAAACCTGAGTAAAGTTACACTGACGTTTTTCGTTTTTTAAGACGACTGGTGTAATACACGGTGTCATCGAAATTATTCTGAATGGTATGCTCGAGTAAGGCGTGTACATTATAACACAAACAAAAAAATGGCTTCATATGAATTATTTGTTTTATATATTATGTTTATTATATTATTTGAAATTAATTTGAATTTTAAAATATTAGTTACAAAAATAAATCAAATTAAAGATTTTGAAATATTAGAGTTTTTATCGGTAATTATTAGTTGAAAATGAAGCTTTCAGTATTAGGAAAGATAAATTCGCGGCTATAGATATTGAAATTGCTTTTTTCTACTCCAATCACAGTAAATTATCAATTACATCACACTATCCATGACATGTAAATTGATTATTTCAAAAAGTGTAACGTAATGAGAAAAAAAGTGTTACGTAATATATTTTCATATATATATTACCTAACACTTTTAATAAAAAGAAAAATTTTTAATTAAAGAAAAATTTGATTTTTAAAAATTAAATATTTCAATTCATTTTGACACAGAATAATGCAAAGTCTTCCACAATTTGTAAACTATTTGCGTTTAATTTATAATTAATAGTTCATTTTTTCAAGTAATTATATGCGTTTGGGCATTAAAACAAAGTCGTAGAAAAAGTATATAACAAACCTCGAGCTGCAAACCATTTTCCATGCTCGTGAAGGTACTGCACTCGCCGCTACGCGTCTCGTGCGCAATATTTTCCCTCGCATGTAAAATGCTATTTGCAGCGCTAGGTATGTAATATACTATTTTAATAATAACTATTTTTACTTTGTCAAAAAATATTGTGACAGTTCCACTCATGTGGTTTATATTTCGAAAACCTAAACTAATTGTTTTTCATTACAAATAAAGATGGTTTTGTGTTGAGCTTAAGTTGTTTTTATGATTATAAAACAATTATTACTAAAAAATTTTAATACATATCTATTATTTATTTTTATTACATACAGCTACATTGAGCTTTATAACGATTTGACGTTTAAGCATAACCACTTGTTTAAACCAAGTTAAAAAATCAAAATGGCGAAATTTCAACACGAAATACACTGCACGTGTGTCGTGTAAAAATGTTCCACATTTGTTAAAATAAGTTCGAAATAATTTCGCTCCGCTCAGTGTAAATCTGTTAGCTCTACACGACTCGGTTGAAATGAAAAACAGATCCACTATATAACAACGGCCTTTTCTTTTACGACGGTAAAGTAAAACTAATGCAGGATCCAATTTGTCGCCATGGTTTCTAGGATTAAACTATCTAAAATTATTTATTTGTGCGTAATATCTAAAACACCACCTTTATAATGGCGTTTAATTTAAGAGGCGATTTCAGCTGCATTGTGAACTTGGAACATGTACATAAGGGAAAACAAAAATAAAATATTTTTGGAAATGAAACGACGTAGATGATTGTAGTAAATTTTGTTTGTTTGTTGTTGTAATAAATATCACTCAAATCATTAAAATAGGTGAATCCCTATCCCGACACAGTGATAATTTTGATAATCCAAGTATACATATATGGAGGGGCTGAAATTTCAAGCTCTGAGATATCAAGACTTCGGTCTGGGTTAAGGATTTTATTATAGTTTTCGGCAAAAAACTTTTATGATGACATTGTTTTTTGTTTTGGTCAGCGATGTATATTTAGCGTTTCGAGAAAATATTACAAAATCACAAATTCATATTTCTTTCAAAACTCCAAAATTATTGTAAAAATTAAATAAAATCAAAAATTTAAACTTTTTCCAAAATTCTAAAAATATTGCAAAAATTATAACAATATCAAAAATTTAAACCTTTTTCAAAATTCCAAAAGTTATAATAAAACCAAAAATTTTAAATTTTTCAAAATTCTAAAAATATTCCAAAAATTCTTGCAAAATCAAAAGTTGAAACTTTTTTCAAAATTCCAAAAATATATACATAAACAAAAAATTCAAAAATTCTTTTTTTTTCCAAAATTCTAAAAATATTGCAAAACTTATAACAAAATCAAATATTAAAACTTTTTCAAAAATTCTAAAAATTTTGCAAAAATTATTACAAAATCAATAATACAAACTTTTTTCAAAATTCGAAAAATAATTCAAAAACTATAACAAATTCAAAAAATTTCTATGTCCAATTTCTTTTCAATTACATTTACGTCATAAAAAAAAAAATTGGCTAAAAAATAAATGAAATCATTTTTTGACACACGTGACAATTCAATTGACATTATTTTTTTGACAAACTTATAATTCCATAATTCTCAATAATAATAATAAAATTTCATGTCATACAAATAATTAAAAATAATTAATTTTACTTTTTTCCAGAAAATAGGGTAAAAGTAAAATCTTTCTCTTTACACACTTGACAAAATTTTTTTGACAAACTTATAATGCAATTACCTAGTTTTTGGTCTCACATACCAATCCCGACCATCAAGATTTCTCGCATTCTTTGTTTCTACTCATTATCACTTAAAATTAATGTTTTTTAACCAAAAAATATGCATATTTCCTTGTTTTGACACACTTGACAATTTTTTTGACACACTTCCGGTACAGTTGTCGAACACATCGTCCTTTTGGCTCTTACTAGTAAAAGTACCTATTTTTAGAAACCAAAATTTTTAAAATCCCTTTACCCGTTTTCTAGATTTCGTCGGTTGTGACGGCCGGCCGGCCGGCCGGCAGACAGACATAAAATTTTTTTTATGCTTTTTTAGGATCAGTAGGTCCTAAAACGTCCGGAAATGCCAAAAAAGTGGGGGTAAGAATTTCACTTTTAGCTCATGAATGTAATCCTTAGGTCTTTCAGACCGAAGTAAGGTTGTTCGAAATCGTTTGTAGTTCTTTGTAGTAATGATAATTTTTTTTAGAAATTTTTTTGTAGCCACAAAATTTAAAAATGTAAATTTAATCAAAAATTTTAGCAGCTATAACAAAAAATTTTACTACAATCTTCTACGTCGTTTGTAGTTTCTGAGATCAAAAGAATATATCAACTTTTCACTCATCTGTCCATATTTTATTTTTTGAGTAAAAAAATTTTCCAAAATTGTTTATCATTAGTACAAAAAACTACAAATGATTTCAAACAATCTTGTATACTTGTATTATCAAAATTATTACTACGTGTGGGTGATTCACCTGTTTTGATGATTTGAGTGATATTTATTACTACTACAAAAAAAATGTAATACAATCATGTACGTCGTTTGTAGTTTCTGGGATCAAAAGAATATTTCAACTTGGATTATCAAAATTATTACTGTGTGTAGGGGAATCACTTACTTTGATAATTTGAGTGATATTTATTAGAACTCTATACAAAAATTTTTTACTACAATCATCAACGTCATTTGTAGTTCTGAGATCAAAATAATATTTCAAATTTTTGCTCAACTGTACATTTTTTAATTTTTTGACTGAAAAAATAATTTCCAAAAATTTTTATCATTACTATAAAAAACTACAACTGATTTTGAACAATCTTATATACTTAGATTATTAAAATTATCACTGAGTGTAGGGGAATCATCTGTTTTAATGATTTGAGTGATATTTATTATAACTACACACAAACAAAAAAGTTTTACTACAATACGAAATTTTTTCTGTAGCCAAACATATTTTTGATCACACAAATTAAAATGACGCACATGATTGTAGTAAATTTTTTTTGTTTCATGCTGTAATAAATATCACTCAAATCATTAAAACATATGAATACCTTACGCACAATGATAATTTTGAAAATCCGAGTATAAAAGATTGTTCAAAATCGTTTGTACTTTGTAGTATTTTATAGTAATGTTCTGAAAATTTTTTTTCTCGCTCAAAAAATTAAAAAATGTCGTTATTTATTTATTTATTTTCTGTTGTCTTTTATGCCCAAAATATATAACCAGAAAGTCTGCACGCAGTGCTGCATGCATATCTGCATCTAAAACAGATGTGTAGAATTTTTATATATTTGACGTGCAGAATTTTCCTAACAGTGATAGTTCGTGTTCTTACGTATTATGAAATAGTTATAAGTGAAAGATGTCGCAATTTAAAGAAAATTGTCACATATATTATCACGATTGGTCAAATAATAGTCGATTATTTTTCATAATCATTATTACGAATGTCATTTGAAATTTTTAAAATAGTGACATTATTTCAAACAACATAATCATACAAAATAAAATATTATTTCATCTTAGTAGGCGCATAAATGTTATAAATTTGTAATTTATTTTTGACAAATAAACATAAACATGCAATCATTTATGAATGAAAACGGACATTTTTACTATTTGCAAATTGAATTTTCACATAATTTTGTATGTGAATTTTTGTTTTAAATTAATATATTAAGTAGGCGGAAAATATTCGAAAATATTCGCTGTTCCTTCCTACCAGAAAAAAATAATCGAAACAAATCGTTTTGATTTGCTAAAAAATAGTAAATGAAGCGTTTTGATTGGACTTATTGAAACTTTATTTATTCTCTTCCATTTAATTATATCAGCTTTATTAGTATGTTTTTTCGATAATAATAGTATGTATTATTGTATTGTTTTTTAACCTATAGCCTAATGAACTTAACCTATTGCCTAATGAAACTTTTATTCAATTGGTATGATTCCAATTGGTCAAATTATTTTGATTTCATTAAAATTATTTTCAAATTATAATCACATTTGCTTTGATAAGTTTTGTTCAAAAATCAAATTTTGAGTAATTCTCTTATTTCGTTTAGTTGAACTTGGTTGATTGTATGAGAAGGGCGTTTTTTATCATCAGGGTTTTTTTATTATGAAATTTGATTTATCAATTAAAACAATAAAGATTTATTGTTTTAATTGAAGAAAATGTTTTTATTTTTTATAATACACAATTCTTTTTTATAATAAAATCTTTGTCAGAGAATAAAGTATTGTAATCGATTCGTGAATAATGAATTTTATTCTCTCGCAAATTAAAATTCTCGCTCGTGCCTCGCTCGAATTTTAAACTTTTGCTTGAGAATAAACTACTTCATTATTCACTCATTGATTAAACTACTATTAGTGAGTTGAATTGTCGGTTGTAATACCACAAGTCATTGAAATTTTTTCGAAAATTTTTTGATTTTACGAATTAAATTATTTAGCAACACTGCGAATCAAAGCGCACAATAAACCACGAGTCCGAAGGACGAGTGGTTTAAGTAGTGGTTTGATTGAGCAGTGTTGCTTAAAAATAATTTAATGAGTAAAATTGAAAAATTTTAGACAAAAATTTCAATGAAGAGTGGTATTTAATGAGATAATTTTTTTTGATTACAATTTTGTTTAGAGATAATTATTAGTTTCTAAATAAAATTTTTCTACAAATTATTCAATAATACAAAATTATATAAAAATGCAAATAATAAAAATGTCCGTTTTCATTCATAAATATATGCATGTTTGTTTATTTGTGAAAAATAAATTACAAATTTATGCGCCTACTAAGATGAAATTACATTTCATTTTGTTAGAAGAAAAAATGATAACAAAGAATTTTCATAACGACAAAGCAAAATTATCGACGACAAGAAGAATTGCCGACAGTAAAAACAAAGCCTACTGTTTAAATACCATAGTTTGTATGAATGAAAAATAAAATATCTGACAGCAAAAAAAAATTATCTTTTTAATTAAAAGATAGAAGAAAATAATTGAATCGTTGCCTGCAAAAATGTTTATGTCTAAATTAAAATTTAAGTTCAAATTACATATAGCACTGTTTCCGATAATCCTTTCCCAAAAATTTATTTATTAACAATATTAGTTTTGATTATTTTATAATTTGGATTATTTAGAATATTTGAATATCTTTATAAACAAATATAATCATAATTTAATTTTCAAAAAAATATCATTCATTTTTATTTGAGTTATAAAAAAATAATTCATTTTCAAACTAAATGTCAAAATCATCCATTTTTATCTGAGTTTTCAAGTAGTTTTTGTTTTTTTTTATTGTGGTAGCACTGCCTCTGTGCAGCGAAATTAGAATTAGAGATATCTTGCAGAATTTTCCTACATGCAGAATTTACATGTAATTGCTCTCATATAACAACACATGTTCTAATTTCGCTGCATGAAGAATTCTGCACATGTATTTGGACCATTACCTGTTGATTTAAGCTGAGACTATTGATGTCAATTTTATGATTGGTATCAACGATGTGTTTTGCAACAGGTGATGTTTCATAGCCGGTTTTAATGTTTATATGTTCCTTGAACCTGGTACTTATTTTTATTTTTGATGATCCAATGTATTTTTTATCACAGGATTGACATTCTATTTTATAAATCCCGTTTTGGTTGAATTTTGGAATTTTATCTTTGTTGTTGGATAAAATTGATGAAAGTTTTTGGTCTGTTACTTCTATTAATTCTACGTTAAATGGTTTGAAGACTTTTCTCAATTTTGAAGATATTTTTGGTGCATAACTGACTTTTTCTCGTTTTTTTGTTTTTTGTGGATGGCTGTAATGTTGTGATATCTGTTGTGCGTTTTTTCCTTTTGGCTGATCTTATTAGAATATCTATGTGTTCTGAGCTGTATCCGTTTATTTTGGCTATTCGTTTGATGTTATTTTCTGCTATGTTGTAATTGGTGGGGCTTAATGGGATGCTTATTAACCTGTGGATCATGTTGCAAAAGGCTGACATTTTGTGTTGCCACGAATGATTTGAGTCGCTTGTTATAAAACAATCTGTTCTTGTGGGCTTTCTGTATATTTTATACTCCATTTTACCATTGTTTATGTCTAGTAGAAGATCCAGGAATGGTAATTTGCTATCTTTTCACTCCTCATAAGTAAACTTAATTGATTTGTATTTGGTGTTTATCGTTTTTAACACATTCCTTTATTGGTGTTTTTTCATTATTACCAAGATGTCATCTACGTACTTTCCCCAGAATGTAAAACTGAATTCTTAATTGATAGCAACTTCAAGATTTGATATTAAAGCTTCTGCAATTAACGAAGATAACACATTCCCCATTGAAGTGCCTTAGGTTTGTTTGTAAACTTTTCCGATAAACTGGAATTATCTGTTTTTCATGACCTCTCTAGTTGCTTCAATGTATAGGCTCATTAGGTTTACTTCTATTTTGTTTTTAATCAGCCATTCTTTAATAATTTCTACTGCTTTATCTATTGGGATGCTGGGAAATAGAGTTGAAACATCTAATGAGACCAATATTTTGTTCTGTTTGAGTTCTTTGTTTTTTAATTAATTTACTAGATCTAACGAATTTTTTATTGCTAGAGAATCAAACTTTGGTATTTTTCCAAATTCTGTTACCAGCCATTTTGATATTTTTTTCAAACGGTGAGTTGTTGTTTGACACTATTGGACGTATTGATTTTCCTTCTTTATGGATTTTTGGGAGTGCGTATAATCTTGGAAGGGTCGGATTTGAGACGTTTAACTTCCATTGTAGGTGTTTCTGTTTACAAACTACAGCTATCTTTTTCCGCAAACTTAATGCTTTGGTATGTAGTTGATTGATTGGATTTTTGGTTTCCAGTTGGTACGGACCTTCTCTTACCATTTTCTCTACTCTTGACTCATAATCGGTTTTGTCCAAGATTACTAATGCGTTTCCCTTATCCGCTTTCGTGTACACTCTCTAGCTATTAGTGATTTTATGGTGTTTTTGGTGTTTATAGCTGCTTCATTGTTGTTTTTCTGAGTGTTTTTAATTTGGCTGATGATCTTTTTTGATTTTGTGCGAACAACGTTGCGATCTTCTGGTGTAATGTGTTTTACGGCATGTTCTACATCTGAAATTATATTTACGAGTGGGATGCTGGCGCTGTTTGAAGGTGCAAAGTTTAATCCTTTGTTTAACAGGTTCTGTTCTTTGGGTTCCAAAACTTGGGATGGTTGGTTTATTACGTAATTTTCTACTACCATTGGTGCATTAATATTTTTAGTTTTTGGTTTAATAAGTTTATTTAATTTGTTATTTGTGATGCTATTTTTGGTTTCTAATTTGTGTTGTAATATTTCAATTATGTTTCTGAACCATTTTTGAAATTCTTCATGCTCCTTTTCATTTTGCAGTTTATCCCATAGAAATTCCGTGTGCATTTTATATAAGGTGAGTTCTGTTTTATTTAACCTTGAAAATTGTATTTTTATACACCCATTTAAGTAACGTTGCTTGGTGTTGATGATGAGTTTATATCTTGTATATATTCATTGATGTTTCTTGGAATTTATTTATGAATTTATTGAAATTTATCTATATATATGCCTACACGCCTGAAATATATTTAGAAAAATAAAATATTATTAAAGTGTTTAAGAAGTCTTTTTATCAAAAAGTTTCATTAGATTAACACTTTAAGTAGTTCATCAACAATTAAAAATTCAATCGATTATGTTGCCATTTGTAAAAAATACAGTGCCTTACGAAGCCAGAACACCAATCCTAACCGTTTTTTTTTTGTATGCTATAAGAACAATAAATGTTCTGTACAGGCTGTGGGATTCCGTAAACGTAGTTCTATGTACTTTTTTAAATAAATCTTTGCTTGGAATTCATTTCTTCTAACTGTAAATTTTATTACATACTTTTAATAAATAAATATCAAATTGTATCAAATGGTTGTGTGTTCTTTCTAGATAAAAAATGAAATAAATGTCTATCTTTAATTTTCGTTTTCGAATGCATTATGTACTGTTTTTGCCAATCAATTTATGATAATAAAAAAAGAAAGCTATCATAGTTGCCTTTATTTTTTCAAATTCGTATTATTTTTGTATTGTTGACATAGATTCAATATCGTTTCCATGGTTTTGTTTATTTTTTACTCCTTAGGGAGTAAAAACATCAATCTGCTCCCGCTAACGAGGAAGCGGAATTGAACTTTATACGTAGGTCGTGCAAAAAATATTTAATTTAATGTGACAACAAGATTTAATTTCGAAGAGTGAAGGAAAATTATATTTAATTTTTGATATAACTTTAAACCTGAGTATGCGATTTTGTTTTAAATTTTTTGTTTGTACTATGTTCATTTACAGACAAAAAATCTTCATTCTTGTGATGCGCTGATTCAAAAGTCATAGGACAAAGCGCAACACATTAAAGTTTTCATTATTTGTTGTGTTAAAAATTTGCATATTTTTTGTTTACAAAAACGTTTATTTTAAGTGATAATGAGTAGTGTCATTGAATGTGGAGAAATTTTGATGGCCGGCATCTGTATGTGAGACCAAAAACTTGATTATTGTATTATAAGTGTGTCTAAAATATAACGTCAAGTGTGTCAAATAGTATATTTTCCTACAAGAGATGAAAACATTGTTTTTTTCGTGAGTAAACATTTGCTCACGAGACGCGCTAGCGTCGAGTGAGACATGTTAACGAACGAAAAACGTTTTTATCTCGCGTAGGAAATGCAATTTTTTCTTTGATAGTAATATGTAATCGATATTTAATATAGATTATAAAGTTAGAAATCGACAACAAAACACTCAAAATTCATATTCTATTTTTTCATGGTTGCGTTGTTTAAAATACTTTGTAAAATTATATGAAAAACAATAGCAACTACAATTTGTTATTCTTTTTACACTAGTGGAATAGACTTTTCATTTGTTATCATAGAAAAAAGGTTTTCGTTTATTTTTTTAAAAAAATAAAATGAATTAATTGTATGACATGAAATGCAATTGAACATAAAATTGGTAGATAATGAATGGGTTGTTTGTTTTTGAAAATTTGAAATTTCTAAACGCTTAATGGAGAGGTTTTTGTATCATTTTCTCACTAAATTATGTTAATTTATGATCTGTTTTAATTTTCCGGTGACGTATTGATCTTTCGTGTTAGTTTTGTAATAAACTTCTAAACACAGATAAAATTTTACTTTAGAGTTAGATGTTTAATATACATTGCTGGCCAAAAACTAAAATCAATGTCCTCGCAAAAGTTTTTTGCTGAAAACTATATAAAAATCCTTAACACACCGAAGTATTGATATCTCAAAGCCTTGAGAATTAGCCCCTTCATATTTTACATTTACATTTTTGATGTTGTTTTAAGCTATAATATGCAAAGCAAACAAAGTATTTCAAATACTAACAAAATCTAAATTTATATATATAATTAAAAAATTAACAAAATTAAAATTCAATTATTTTTGTGATATAAAGGCGTATTTAATAATTAAATTATTTATTTAAGGAAAACAACAATCATATAAAATATATCGAAATAAACATAAACAAGTTAAAAATTAAATTCAATTTTTGTCCCAAAATACAGTCAACGTTTGTAATGGGCAGTGTAAATTATTTCATTAATTTTAGCATAACTGATATCTAAATAGATTACTTTAACTGTCCTGTTTTCATTTATGGATATGGCGGTAGTTTCTGTGCCAGATGAGGTGTTAAAACCATTTTTAAGAAAAAGCTTTGCGAAATCATCATATAGCTCAAGGCTCTTCATTAAAAATTTTGTCTATATGCGGAACAATAATAGTATCGTAATATGTATTATTACGGTTTTTTGTTTTATTTTTTTCGATCTTATAGGCTCATCTTTAAAGCAAAAAAGGTTTTTATGGTTATGACAGTGCATTTTCAAAGATATGTTCGTTTGAACATTCACAGAAAATCAGATTTCAAAGAATTTTCAAGCGAGCACATTTTTGAAAATAATATATTCACAGATTTAGTCATATTTACTTTTTCTTCACAGCTTTAATCCTGAAAGCTGGAATTTTTTGTTGAATTTTTTATAGGTCCAATGTTTAAACGTGGAAGCGAAAAAAAATTTAAAAAACAACCTATTGTAATTTATTTGTTTAAATTAAACCGAACCATTTTTGATCGACTTCATTCTTAGAATATATGTAGTTTAGGTAAAAGAAAAATAACTATGGTTTTTGAAATATTTTAAAGTTTTTAGTTTGAAAACAGGATGGTCCAAAAGTTTTCTGGGAGTTCAAAGTTAGGGTGAATTTAAAATCAAATTGAAAGATAACTGCATGAAAAAAAATGATAGCAAAATTTTTGCTTACACTGTTAAAATATTAAGAAATAAATTTTTACAACAAAAATGTTTCACAAGAATTCGTTTAATTCGTTTAATATTTCTTTCACACATAAAATTTCTTTTAAAGTCTCCACACTTACTTATGATTTTTTGATGTCCTCCCTTTATATACGTAAACGCGTCCAGTTGTAGCATTAGTTCCTGTTAAGTGCAGTACGTATGCTACAATTTTGGTGTATTATTGGAATATGGATGTTTTAAATTTATGAAATATTTTGATTTCGGTTTTTGCTAAATTCTTTAATTCCTTTTTGTTCACCCACCGTTCCCCAGTTTGTTATTGATTCTGTACAAAAATCAGAATTTTTTAAAATGCTGGAATGTGGGTCAAATTGTTAAAAATCTTGATTTTCTGCCTGATCATATTAGTCACATTTACATATGTCATAAATTAAATTCTTGTGAGAAAGTTTAACCCTATTCACAATCATTCTACTTTGAATAAAGTATTTTTAATCAACAAAATATGAAAGGATTTTTTTGACGTACCTAATGTTTTGACACACTTCCGGCACAGTTGTCGAAAAAATCGTCTTTCAAGCTAATTGACAAAATCTATTTCAGAAGCACAAATGCTTGAAATCCCTACAGTAGTTTTTTAGTTTTCGTTGGTTGTGATTGTCTGACGGCCTTCTTTTACTATTTTTACTCTTTTTTAGAATCAGTATGACGTCAAACGTCGAGCAACACTAAAAAAGTGGTGGGTTCAATAGCACCACTTGGCTCGACATTGCAACAATGAGATCTTTTAGACCGAAGTGATATATCGTTATACAATAAACTGAAGTTCATTGTGGTTTCTTTAATGGAGAGAACCGGTACCAAATTATTTTTGGAAGGATGATGTACTGTATAGATAAAATATAGGAAACGATTATTTTCCGTCTATTTGATGAAACTTGAAAATATTTTATTAGAGGAAATGAATTTCGCATTATATTTTCCATTGACGAAGAACTTTATGTGCAATAACCTAATAAAGTAAGCAAGAACTACAATACAGCTGTCTGCTTTATTTTATCTGCAGTACAGTGAAATGTGTTGACTTGAAAGTTTAATACCCAATACCATAAAAAGTACTACAAATTTTCAACGTACCAGTATTTGTATTTAAATAGAAATTGAGGTTTAAGTAAAAAATTAAAACCAAATATTTTTTTCATAGGTAAAGTGAAAATGCTTGTTCAGTTAAGATTTTTTTATTTATAAAAATCATCAACCAAAAACACGAATAAAAAATTAACATACATATCTTGATTGATTAAACTTTTCGCTTCATAGATTTCCATATTAAGATGGATTTTAAACATCAAAATTTTCATAACGTTAAAGTGGTTTGATATAGTTAAAGCATTTAAAACTTGAAACGCGAATACACCTTTTATCAATATTGCCTTTTTTGAGTTAAAAATGTGAATTCCCAAGTTAAAGATAAAATTTGTTACTCGAAATATGTTATATTTGCATTTATAATCTTAACTTTTATTAACCCCAAAAAAGCAAAAAATATTATTTTTGAATTATTACTTTCGTTGATAATGTCTTTGGCGAAAGCTGTTGTTTTTACTGACCATATCTAGCCATTAAGAACTGAAAGTTTTGTTTTAGAATTTAGAATAAAGCTGATAGCTCTACTGTGCCAAGTATTGTTCAGACATACATATTAAAAAAATATTTAAATTTTCATTTAAATCTGAATAGAGTTTTTATTCATGACATGATATTGTCAGATATGTATTAGGCTAATTTTTTGAATGAACTAAGATTTTGAATGAATTACGATCTAAGTTTAATTAATGTTTAGCAGGAGCATCCAGGCGTTTTGGGCGATTGAAAATATACAGTTGTATGAAAGCAAGACTGTTTTTTTTACCAAAGCTCAAAAAGTCTACATTAATTGTTTTAAATGCTAATGGTTAATCTGAGTTTTACGACTGAAATACAATTAAATTGTTTTACGAAATGTTCAAACAATGAATGAACAGTTTAAAAAGGAAGTTGAAAAAATCATTAAATAGTTGGTCTCTTGAGCATTTATTTCTTTAAAGGAAAATTTGACATATTATAAGATCTTGTAAGTTCTTCTCCTTCTTCATGTAATTTTTGATTTACATTTCTTCAAGAGCCAGTTCAAAAACCAAATTGAATAATATGAGTGTGAGTCCATTAGTTTGTCAATCGCCAATTTATTACAAAAGGCTCAAAGACTGATGATTATATAACTAAAGCTTGATCTCGATGTTGTTAGTCGACACAAACAAATTTCCCTAAATTGCAAAGCATATGAGCGAGGGTTATGGGTCGTGGATCATCATCAAATACTTGCTCAAAATATACGTAGATCTGGTGAATGCTGATACTGTACTCCCAAAATCTTTCGAGACTCTGCCTTAAGGCTATGTATTGATCTGTGTTTAAAAGTTTGGGTTAAAAATTTTTATTGGGAGCATTCAGTTAGACTTTGCCAAGAATTCACCCACTTTGTTCGACCACCTTTTCGATGTATCTTTAAAATGCGGAGTGTTTTCCGTATCAGAAGTAATTTTTCTTGTCTGAGATGCAACAATCAAATCATATATAAGTGAGGTAAAATCTGCTCCTCCATTTCAACAGTTATGCGAGGTTGCCAAAACTGGATGATGCCAAAATTCATTCCTTCTAGCTAGTGTGGTAAGGGTCGCGTATTTCTTAACTAAATCCAGCAGCTGCTCATATAAATAAAAAAAAACTCCAATGGAGTGAAATCGAAAAAAAAAATAATTTTACTCTTCGAGGAAGAACATTATAAACATTTGAATTTATAAATTTTTATTTTGAGGAGTGAAATCAGTGCTCAAATAAAATAAAATTGTAAGCTTTGATATAAACACTTACCTTAAATGACGTCCTTATGTTAGATGTTGTAAAATAAAAAATATCTACATTCTGCACTTTTCTTCATTGGTTAATGTTTCTTTTTCCCTATCATTTTTGTTTTGACTTTTCTGGTGAATAGGTTAACAGAGTATACCTAAGCATCCATTAAATATACACTCTTTCATTGATGATGGATATAAAAGTCCGAAACGCGTCTGATATTTATAGTTTAATAAAAAGTTGTTTGAAAATAATTTTATTGTTTAATTATTAAATTTAATAATTGATTAATTATAGGTTTCTGGTTTTGACTATTTTTGTTTTAGCTTGACGCTAATGGATGACAACGATTATCATACCATTCAATGCATATTTTCAAAAGTGATTTTTCGATTGCCTATTGTGCTAGATATAAAGGTTGTATTAAGCTTTTGTAGCTGTTTTTACACCTTTGTATAATCTATCGACATTGGCTTAGGTCCTTAGATTTTCAATAAAAAATGAATGCATGCGCTTGTTGAAATTATTTAAGCCATACAGCAAACGCTTCATACCTTTTGTTTATTTCATCGTCACTCAAAGCTTAAGATCAGCTGTACACCAGCACCAAATGAACTAATGGATGGCAATCATTCATTAAAGAGTAAAACTGTATTGACAAAATAAATATAATATAATCACTTTGCAAGTAGGGGTAACATCAATCAAATCAATGTTCTGATTGGATCTCGTTTGAATTTGAACAGACCGATTAAAAAACTTTGTTCATCTTTCAATCGTCCATTGGCATAAAACACGAAAATATATAAGTTGAAAATGCAAAAAATAGTATAGTGAATAACAATCAATAACAATCTCATAATTAAAAAGCAACAATTCAGAGCCCCATGAAATCAGAGCTTAATTTACCATTTTGGTATTGACCTTCAAGAACAAAATCCTCATTTTCACATAAATTTAAGGAAAAAAAATATTAAAATAAAATTGTTCACTATAAGCATCCATTACTCCAACAATAATCAAAACAAGCAAAAAATATATACTAAAACTTTCGTTCTCTACTTTTCAAGCAACCATTTTTTTTAATGATCGATGAACGATATTTCTCTAACTAATTGAACGATCGGTCGTCGTTCACTGAAGTGATCCGTTCAATTAACATTTTGAATAAATTGTTTTGTATAATGTACATATAATGTAATCCAACAATATACGTCATAGTCTAAAGCAGCGTTCTTAACTGTTTTAATGTTACGGACCAATAAATATTTTAAGATTCTTTTGTGGACATTACGAAATATTTCATGTTAGATGGGTGAAAGTGCAGGTTATATCTTGCTCACACTCACATACATAATGTAATTTAAAACAACAGCGATGAAGAAAATAAAGAAGCTAAAAAAGCATACAACGTTAAATCCTTCCGACAGAGAAACATGTATTAACTCAAATTGAATTATTTTAAAATTCATTGATAAAACAAGTAAAACGAATACAAACAATGAATTTTATTTTATTAAATAAATAAATAAACGTTATTCAATTTCGAATTTAACTGTTTGGTATTTTAAAAATGAAATGACCTTCAATGAAAGACGTCAAAGTTCTAACTACTAATACTAATGAAAATTATGAAACCTTAGATTATAAAATTTACAGGATAAGTAATATTTGTGTATCTACACTATAAAACTATAAAAAAAATTGAAGCTATTTTTTAAATCCAAATTTTGCATTGAAAATAATTTCCATAAAAGAAAAGGCTCCTGTAAAAATAAATACAAAAATACAGGGTCCCATCTCTTTCCATTTATAGAAAAAAATATATTATTATATTCTTCTATTGCCAGAAAGAAGTAACTGCCAAATAATATATATTTCATTTTAATTGCATTCTAAATTAAAACAAAACCTGAAACAGTAAACCATATAAACAATATTCATTTCATTTTAAATTTAGTTTAAATGAAAACAAAACCAAAGCGTACATGATAAAATTTTAGTAAGGATAAAATTTTAGTAAGGATCAAATTTTCAGTTTTAATATTATCAGTTTTATTTTAATCGAAATACTTTTGACAAACATAAAATAAAATTGAATAAGTTTAGTCATTCTCCAATCGGTAAAAATGTTAAATACAAAATTTCTACATAAGTCTGTTATTTTGTAAGCATATTTGGTCAAGCAAGGGAAAACCTCGATGATACTTAAATTTCTAGGCTACTGTGTTTTTTCAGTGCAAATACTATCACGTTAAAATCGCACACTACTTTATCTTCTTATATATTAATACGCTAGATTAAAACTTTGTGGAGCATAAGGCTTTTTTATTCGCAGATGGATTCAATTCAAATTTTCACAGCTAACTGATATTAGTGTAACCTATATTGGGATCCGGATTCAAACAAATCGGATCATAAATAAAAAAGTTATTATATACGGAAAACTTTTTCTATACATATGCATTATAAGTTTACATACATATAAAAATATATTTGCTATCGAACAACGAACAACAAAAACGAAACTTAAAACTTTATTTTGTTATTCTTTTTTATATTTAATTTTTTCTCAGCTGTTAGTATATTTATTTCTTTGAATGTGAATAACGTACATATTGTTTTTCTATGTTTTAAATTTCATTTCGAATTTTTTCTTATGCGTAAGATAGGTTTTGAGTTAGATCGTGTGAATCCTTTTGTTCGTTCTTTTAAATCAATGCATGAATTTTGTGAAAGACCTGAGAATGTTACTGCTGATGTGTCAATGGTTATAAAAGTTAACAGAGAATGTGATATTCGTCGTTTTAATGATGCTGTTCAAACTGATGTGGTTGCTATTTTTAAAAATGATGAATTTTGTTAAATTTGTCAGATGAAGATAGAATTGATGGAAATGAAATGATTAATAAATTTGTATGTACTGAAATCCCTGATCCCATTCTTTTTCCTAAATTACATGAATATGTGAAACGTCATATGATGCATGAACCATGTGGTGCTCTAAATCCCAATTCTGTTTGTATGAGAGTGGTAAATGTAGTAATAATTTTCCAAAACCTTTTTCTGAAAATATTAAAGAATATGTGAATGGTTATCCTTTGTACCGTCGACGTGATAATGGTATGAGTGTTGATGTACGTGGTGCATCTCTTGATAATAGATATGTTGTTCCGTATAATATTTATCTTCTTGCAAAATTCAATTGTCATATTAACGTGGAAATATGTACGACTGTTAAAAGTGTGAAATATGTTTACAAGTATGTATATAAAGAGTATGATTCTGCCAATGTTGAATTGAGAGTGAATGGAGAGAATGCAGTGAATAATGATGATGCGATTGTGGGAAATGAAATTCAAGATTTTTTGAATGGACGGTATGTTGGTTCGACTGAAGCTGCTTGGCGCATATTTGAATTTCCAATGCATTTTCAATCTCATACAATTATTCGACTTCATTGTCATTTGCCTAATAGACAAAATGTTTATATCAGGAATGGTAATGTGGCTGGCACAGTCGCAAATGTATCAAGAACAAAATTGTTAGCATTTTTCCATTTGAATTCCATTGATAATTTAGCTAATGAGTTTTTGTATACAGAATTAATTATGTTTGGTATGACCAAAGTAAATCGTGGAAAAGAAGACAACGTGGGGCTGATAAAGTTGTTGCTCGATTATATATGGTTACTCCAAAAGATATAGAATTGTTTCATATGCGTTTACTTCTGTTGCATGTTCGTGGTCCAAAATCTTTTTTTGATCTACGTATGTATGAAGGTGTACCCTACCCTACTTTTGTTGCAGCATGTGAAGCTCGAGGTATTGCAACAAATGATAATGAATAGCGTGAATGTTTACTTGAAGCTTCAGAAATTCAATCACCAAAACAGTTTCGTCAATTATTTGAATTTATCTGTGGTTTGAATGTTCCTCCGAATGCTTTAGCTTTTTTTCTTGACAGCTCATGCAGGTTGTGGCAAAACTTTTGTTCAAACGGCAATCATTCATAAATTTAATTCACTAAATCTTTCGTGTATTGTAACTGCCTTCAGTGGTATTGCATCAACTCTTTTGATTGGGGGGCGAACTTTGCATAATGTTTTCAAATTACCAATTCCATTATTAGAGAATTCAATGCCAAATATAACTCCAAACAGTGTACATGGCACATATATTAATAATGCATCAATCATTATTATAGATGAAATTTCAATGTGTTCTATTCATGCTTTAAAATTAACTAGGAAGGCCCGGCGTGCTTCGCTACGCTTATAAATAAAGTTTTTGCGTAGACATTTTGTTGACGTAGAAGCAATGATTTCAAAAAGTGGTAACGAGAAATGCTAGCATATAATTTTTAATTTTTCTTTTTAAATATATGAATGAAAAATAATCAGAACTCTAGCTGATCAGTTCGGATATATGAAAAATTAGCGATCAAATAAGTTAGAGATAAAATTAGAGTAAAAATGTTAAATACAAAATTTCTACATAAGTCTGTTATTTTGTAAGCATATTTGGTCAAGCAAGGGAAAACCTCGATGATACTTAAATTTCTAGGCTACTGTGTTTTTTCAGTGCAAATACTATCACGTTAAAATCGCACACTACTTTATGTAAATAAAAATAACTTCAACTTAAAAAGATATTACTTATCCTGTGTATTTTATAATCTAGTATGAAACTAAAAAACTATCGTAAAAAATACTAATTTTTTACAACGGAAATTTAATTCAATTTAATCATAGTAGCATTTGCTCTTTTCAATTTTCGAGAGAGGGACACTCGCATTATTTTGAATTTATATATTTTTCGGCTAACGGCTGTAAAGTTTAACTTTACTGCCGCTGGGGAGTAGCTAAAGTCTTACTTTTTAGCCGGCGGCTGCAAAAGTGACGTCATTTTTACTTTTTCTGCCGGCGGCTGTAAAGTAACTTCCATATTTTTACGGCGGCTGTAAAGTAATTTTCATATTTTTACGGCGGCTGTAAAGTAATTTTCATATTTTTACGGCGGCAGTAAAGTAAAATAAAATGATATTATTAATTTGTTCAAAACAGAATGCATTTCAGTTCATTTTAATGAATAAAAATAAAAAAAAATTAATTTCAGAAAATTTATTACCTAAAACATATTTTTAAAAAATTTGATGCATTAATTTCATATTTTTAAACAAATTTAAACGTTTGCCGAAAAAATAGTGTATTGAATTCGGAGCTAAAGTGACTTTTTGTGTTTCGTCTATAATTGTCGGCCTCCCTACGGTCGGCCGCCAAACTATAGACTCAACACAAAAAGTACGACTTTAGCTCCTAATTCAATAATATACTATTTTATATTATAAGAACAAAAATGTATTTTTTAAATATAATCAAATTATTTATAAAACACAATCAAAGAATTAATTTCAGAGCTGGATACAATCAAATAAATTGTTTTACCCTTCTTGCAACTATAAATAGAGGTTTAGTTTTGTTTTTTTAGAACGTTAATTGTGTGCGGTATTATTCTTGATAGAATAATTTCTTAATAGTTAATTTTATTCTGTTGCGTCAATGCTGTGGAACACAATAACATAAAATAATTTATTTTATTGTATTGAGCTCTGAAATAAATTGTTTTGGTTGTAATTGTACGGGATGATATCCAGAGGGTTTATATCAATTAAACAAACACCAATTAATTATATACTTATTTATTTATTCACTTAATGTTTTCACTTTTATGGGTAACATCTTTATGTTTCAACTCCTATTTATGAATGCTTTGTTTTATTCAAAATATGTGTTAGTATTGAAATTGCTGACTGCGCAGCTTGGTATTTGATATTTATCTCATATTATGAAATACTTATTTTGCATTTCATATATTAAAGTAAATATCAAATACAGTGACACCCTTATGGTCACTACACCTCCCTTTTTGAAGGAATGACCTAATCGTCATTTAAATTTTTATTTGAAGCTGGTCAGCTGATCTCAATTTATTTTTACTTTAGTTATTTTAAATAACATATGTAATTGAATTTTGAAAGGAATAAAAATGAACTGAATATTTTTGACAATTTAATGAATTTTGCTTTTTCTTTTTTTTTTAAACTAATTTTGTTTATCATTTGTTTTTATTAAATTACTACTAGATAATAATTAAAATTGAATTTTGGGTTTTTAAATTTTGGATTAGATCACACCCTCATTTTTATTTTCTAATTTGTGCAAATTAAAATCATTTGAGTTTTATCTCATTCGCTTAAGAATGTTTAACTATAAACAAATATGTAAGAGATTTTATTTTTGTTTCTAAAATTAAAAAGAAAATTGTTTAACTTAAGTCACAATTTACTTAACTATTGTTTTAAAATCTATTATATTTTGTTCTAAAAATTAAAAAAAAGGTTTATTAGTTCTTCATACTTTGATTTTAAACTTTGTACAGATTATCTTTATGCATGACTTTATTATTATTATTTTCTTCGTCCTTTATTCTGACGTTGTCATTTTCTAACAATTCGATTACTAACCATGGTCCGGAATACCTTTTCTCGAGTTTCGAGCCTGTCGAATGGTTTAATAGAACCACTTCGTCTCCTACTTTAAAGTTTTGCGGTTTTGATTTTTTATCGTAGCTATTCTTCTGCGTTAATTTTGATTTCATTAGAAACTTTCTAGCTTGACTGTTTGCATATTGCAATCTAAATTTTAAGTTTTTGGTGTAATCCTCTAGATTATAAATAGGTTCAATATTGTTGGTAATGGGGGAGAGCTTTGCTTCCCTACCGAAGACTAATTCGAATGGGGTGTATCCATGGATACTATTTGGTTGGGTATTGTAAAAAAATGCGTATAGAATTGCCTATTTATCCCAATCTGCATAATGGTTTGTTGTTAAATAATTTCTCAAATATGTATTTAACTCTCGGTGATTACGTTCTACTACTCCCAACGTCTGATGATGGTAAGCAGTGGATGTAAAATGCTGAAAGCCTAAAAGTTCTTTCAGTCCCTTGAATATTTCATTAACGTATTCTGTTCCGAGGTCCGTTTTAAATATTGCAAAATTACCATAAATCATTATAAAATTATTAAAAATTGTTTCCGCAATTGTTCTCGCCGATTTGTCAGTATTGGTAGAACTATCACATATTTCGTTAGTTCACACTGTATCGTTACAGCATATTTGTTACCTTAACTGCAAACGTCAATTGGTCCGATTGTATCGATTTGGACCGTATCAAAAGGCTCTGATGGTGTACTCGTTACTGTTAGTTTCTCTTTATGTGTTAGTTTCGCTTTATTACACATACAGCTCTTGCATGTTTTAATAAAATTTGCTATATCTGTTTTTAAGTATGGCCAGGAAAACTTTTCTGAAATTTTTAGATAAGTTCTCCTTATTCCCGTATGACCACCTAATATTGGGTCTTCATGATATAATTTTATGATATCATTTTTCTCTTTTTCATCATATATCGCTATTGGTTTTTTTATTATAAAAATCTTAATATTATTCAGTAATCGATTACCTAAATTTTTAAACGTGTTGATATCAAATATATCAAAGATTAAATCGTTGGGCGCGACTTTTAACTCATAAATTTTCCTGCGGACGCTGAACTGATTCAGGTCCCTGAAAATTTCTTCTAAAACTGAAATGTTTCCTACAATTTTTCCACTAATGCGGAGATCCAACGTATCAGATTCCTGGTGGGTTAGTAAACTAGTTTTCTTATTTTCATATATGTTAACATTTTCGTTATTATTTTTTTTATTATTTTCATTATTACTTTCATTATTACTTAAAGCTTTACTTTACTTTACTTGCTTTTGTTTTCATTATTATTTTCATTACTATTTTCATCATTATGTTCATTAAAATTTAAAGCTTTACCGCGAATATTCACCTTAGTGAAGTTCTTATTGCTTTTGTTTGTACAATACATATATGTTTTTTCGTAAATTTTTATTTTTTGGGTCATGACCTTAATGTTTATTTTATTTTCTTCAATATTCATTGTTAAAATTGGTATACCATTCTTTTTTCTATTATTATTATCTATTATTTTTAATTCAATTTCTTTTGAACTTCTATTTTCATCTGTATAGTTATTATTACTACTTATATTTTTATTAATATTACTTATTATATTTCTATCTGTATTTTGATTATTTTCATTTATTTTCACAGCTTTTTCTGTATTACTAATATTATTGTTATTATTATAGATATTATCTGAGTTTAAATTTTTTGTTTTTGATCTAGCTTGTACCATTAATATTTCTGATAGGGTATTTGTGTTGATTCTAGATAAAGCGTCGGCTACCACATTGGCCTCGCCTTTGAGATATTCTATCTCGAAATCAAATTCCTCAAGTCTAACCTCATTCTTGTAAGCTTTGAAGATGGGCTTTTTAAGGAATATAGATAAACTAAAGGTCTATGATCAGTTTTTATTAGGAATTTAGTACCATATACGTATGGTCTGAAATGGTTAACCACCCAGTGAATGGCTGTCAACTCTTTTTCTATTGTTGACTTATTAGTCTCTCCTTTCGTGAAAGATTTGGATGCGAAGACAATTGGCATTTCAACATTATTGACAATTTGGCTTAACACTGCTCCCAGTTGTTTGCTAAAATCGGGATATTGTAAAATAGGCATTGATAACAATGAATTTTTTATTGATTCAAATGCATTATGTTCTTCTTTGTTCCATTTAAATTTTTGATTTTTTCTCGTAAGCTTATTTAAAGGAATTGAAATATTTGCAAAATTTTTTATGAATCGTCGATAGCAATTTGCAAACGCCACGAACCTTCTTGTTTCGTCTGCGTTTTTAGGAACAGGATAATTTTTTAAAACTTGATATTTTGATTTATCTTCTATTGTTATACCTTCGTTTGTGCATGTATGCCCTAAATAGGTAACTTCTGTTTTGAAAAAACTACATTTCTCAGGGTTTAGTTTCAAATTTTTATCCCTACACGCTTGAAAAACGCTTTCTAAATTTTTTAAATGGTGATTTCTAGAACAGCCGAAAATGATTAAATCATCCATGTATAAAAATGCTCGTGATGGTGACATATTGGCAAATGCCAATGTCATCATCCTTTGGAATGAATTCGGACTTACTGACAGTCCGAAAGGAAGTCTTGTATACCGATAAGATCCAGTTTCGGTACTAAAAGAAGTGACATTTCTGGAATTTTCCTCCAATGGTATTTGGTGAAAACCAGATTGAAGGTCAACAACACTAAAATACTTAGCTCTGCCAAGTTGGTCTAATATATCATCAATTCGCGGTAGCGGGAATTTATCCGCAACTACCTTCTTGTTTATATTTCTAAAATCTACAACAAGACGAAATTTCTTTATATCTTCCTTTGATTTTTTAGGGACTAGCAAAATTGGACTATTATAGTCAGAAATCGAGGGCTCTATTATGCCATCTCTTAACATTGTAGAAACCTGTTGGTTAATCTCTTGTTTTTGAGAATGGGGCAGTTTTGTGTATACTGGCGTATCATCCTTTAAATGAATGTTTTGACTGTAAAAATTATTTACTGTTAGCTTTACATTTTCGCTAGAAAATATATCTATATAATTTGAAATTAATTTTTTGATATCATTATTAACATTAGTATCCAAATTTTTATTGTTTTCTAAAATTTTACCTACTATCTCTTCCTGCTTGGATTTCTTGGTTGAACTATATGTACTCTTATTGGTTACCATTTGGAATACTTCAAAGTTATCTAAAGGTTCAAAAGAAAAGTCAGTGTGAGGAATTGTTATTCCTGTATCAGTAGTATTCAACAATTGAACATATGGGCTACTCACTCTGTTACTCACTATTGTCTTACTCACAAATACACCTGGTGTTAATTCACCATTATAGATTGCTACTGAATCTGTAGATATATTTTGGTGCGGTAATCTTCTGATTACTTCACATCTAGGAGGAATATAGATTGTATCTATTCTTGGTCCTGTTTGAATCGGAATTTTAAACAAAATATTACGCTCATTTATTTCTAACGTAAAGTCCTCAAAACTAATATTACACGAGAATTTAGTAAAGAAATCCATCCCTATAATACCTGCTGTCGGCATTGGAAAATCATCTCGGACTACATGAAACTCATGTTTGATCGCATATCCTCCAACAAAAACCTCTTTCTTTATGGTACCTATCGTTTTTACTCCGACATCTGTTATGCCTTTTAATTTAATTACATTGTTAATATTAATATAGTTATTTTTTGTTAATTGATCATTAAACTTTATTAAAGATACCTCTGCTCCTGTATCTAGTAAAAAACATATATTATTTGTTAATTTTTCAATCAAGCTCAGATTTATGAAAATACAGTAGTTTTAATTGAAATTTAAAATTTTAAAGTGTTCCCCTGTGCACCGAGGAGCCTTTAGTTTTCCTGTGAAGGAGAATCTACTCTTTCTACATCTATATTTCTTATATTAGCTTTATTATTTTTATTTCTATATTCATATTTACTAAAATTTTTATTATTATTATTATAATACATGTTAGTTGGTTTTTGATTACTGTAATAATTATTTGGGGTTCTACAAAAATTATGTTGGCATCGATAATTTCCAACATTGCTAAAATTACCTCTATATCTGCCTGTATCCTGATTGCCTCTGTATCTGTTGTTGAATTTTGGTCGCTGCTCACGGCCATAAGTAGTTCTCACGGATAGAAAAATTTACGTCTAACGCACACAAATCACGAACCCAGACTAGCGATTTAGCGTCTCGCGCAAACCGATTAATATCATGCAAAATGTTCATATTTGCAAGGAAAAATATTAAAAAAAAATCCATGAAGATTAAACGAAATATTCACAAAAATTTCACCATTTAAGAACATTTTTTGCATATATTATGCAAAAATTAAAATAAATTGAATTTTAATATTCAAAAATCATGAACAATGTACTAAATATACGAACTATTTTCATATTAAAAAATATTCTGTGTACGAATATTTAGTTTAATGTTCATGATTTTAGAATATTAAAATTTAAATTTAGCTTAGTCTTCACAATATACGCAGAGATTTACGTAAATCAAATAATTTACGTTCGCTATTTCTGCAATAAGAACGTGAATTACTCACATCATCCGCTTAAATAAAATGAATTTCACGCGTACTGCGCATAATAATCACTAATTATACTACCTGTAATGAAAGTAGCACAAAATACCTAATTAATTAATTAACAACGTAATTTAAAATAACAAATAATTTATTTATTATAAAATTCTATTTTTGCAGACTGTCAAACCATTTGGCAGTTTGTTGGACAGCAAGGGCTTATAATTAAATTCATTTATTTTAACAATTTCAATATAGTATGTTTTTTCTTTGATAATAAAACAATTAAAATGATTGTTTTTTTTAATATTAATTCTGCTTAAAACTAAAAATATGTTATATATAATATTTATACATATTTTATGTATAAATATTTATACATAAAATATCAATAATTTGGAACAATTCATTGTTTTTAAATATATAGAAATCATTTTTATAATCCGTACCCATATAATTAATTTTACAGAAAATTTTACAATTATTATAAGAAGTCGGGAATAAAGATTTTGCTAAATTAAAGTATTCTTTTGTTTTAATGTTATTTAAATAGTTAATTCCATATAAATTGTCAGTGTCATCATTTCCATCGACGTTTGATTTACTTTTTAGTATGTTGTAAGTAAATTTCATTACACTTTTCTTTGCTACAGAAAAAGATAAATTTTTTCTACATGCAGTCACATTTGTATAGTTTTTCATTTCTCGATGCTTTGATTCAAATCGCATGCACCATAAATATCTAAGAGGACCGGATTTTTTTATTATATCGGGATAATGAACAATAAGGTGATGTTTGGGTTTAAGTGTATCTTTAAATAAATGTTTGTACTGCGTGTGATGTGAAACAATTATTTTATCTAATGTTTTTATATCAGAATCGGAATAAAAGGGCAATAGCATAAAATTAATCACATTTTCTAAGATACAAACATATTTCCAAACTGGATCGTTTGTATCAACCAGATCGCCTACATATAATGTAAAATGATGTAAAAATGAAAAAGACTCTCTTGCAGAAAAGTGAAGTTTTTTTTTCTTTAAATGATTGGGCTTAATGACTTCGTTTCTATTCCGTATTTCGATTTCACCGTAGTCAAAATTCCTCATTCTATAATTTAATGTTTCAAGTGAGAATATATTTTTATCTATAAAATAATTTAATGAATTTATGAGACCATATTTAATTACTCCTTCAAATGCATCATGCATTATGTCAACAGCATAATTTTCGGTAACATGAAATGACCAAATATTGTTAAAAATAGAGTCTTCTAAAATACCAGTATTTTTATAATCATTTTGTAAAACTTGTTCGGAGTAGTTTTTAAGATTTCTTAAGCAATTTTTTTCTATTTTCACAATAGAATGTGAATCTTTTCTTGAGGTCAAACAAAATCTACAAAAAAAATTATGTTGGAAACTACTTGCAAAGCCCAAAACATCATTAATTGCCTTATTATCACCGATTACTAATCCTAAAACGAAATGAACGTGTGTTCTGCCTAAATTTGTTTCTAATAAAATACCTTTTGATTCAATTTGTTTCAAAATATCAACTAAATTTTGCAAACATTTATTGCAACCATGTTTTTTTAATAGCGTGGATTTAATAAACATTGCTGCAAATATATTTTCTAATTTCGAATATTTGTCAGAAGAGAGAATTGGAAAATTATAATAAAAGCCTGCAATAGATTGTGTACCAGTATGATTGCCAATAGGATCGTTAACTTCAAAGTCGTCGTAGTACAGAAAATATGGTATAACAATTTTGCCTATAAAGTTTTGTGTTTTATTTTTCCACAAATCGCCTTGAATAAAATTTCGCAAGCATACATCATTAGAATTTTCTAAATCACTCATAACATTCATTGTATCGTTTAATATATTAGGTTGTTCAAAAAATTTTTTTATCTGAAATTCGATTGGCATCAATGTTCCATTATCAATATTTTCATCTAAAACAGGAGTTCCATTTCTAAACGTCTCTTCCACTTGGATATTAACAACGAATTTATGTGGTGGCTCATACAACGCCATTTCAGTTAAAGTTTTAGTTAGTCTATACTCTGTTGATACATTCTTGAATGGATTTGCGCAACAATCTAGCAAATCAGATACATCTTTACTTTTTAATGGTGTTATTTCTGGTAAAATATTTTCTTTAACTTTTTTTATAACCACACAAATATTTTCGGTAAACTCTTTTAATATTTCCTCAATTTGATGGTTTGTTAAATGGCTGTAACTGTTTAATTTTGATACAAATGTGAGAGCATTGTTAAATATTTCATTTTTTACTTCGGAAATAGATGGAATTGGTTTTATTTTTAAAGCTAAATTTGAATTACTTTCTAAATTATATTTTTTGTTTTGTTCATTAATTGTTGGCGGGATATTATCAATTTCAACTGTTTTTTCTGTAGAAATATGGACTCGTTGTAAATGATATGAATATGTTTTAAAATTACTAAATTTTTGTGGACAATTACCTTGCCCACATTTAAAAATATCATTAACATTAAGCATATGAAAGCAAGTAAGATGAATTTTTAGGATCTTAATATCCCCAAAATCTTTTGAACAAATAAAGCAAGTAATCATTTTTATATTATTATTATAATGAAAAAAATTAATTTAAATTGGTTAACAATGTTGAAAGTGCAGATGATACTGCTGAATCTTTAATTTGAAAAAAGTAAATTTGGATGAATTGCCAAACTGATTTACATTGAATTTGATATTCCAAATTAAATACAAAATGCAATTTTAGAGCTGAAGATACAGCATGAATGCACGAATCAAACTTATATACAATATTATTATACACTGTATAAAATTCAGTGTCTCCAATGACAAAAATTAGTGGCTGGCAAGATATACCATATTCTTTATAGAGAACTGTCCTTGAATCTAGTTGAATATCTATATCGTTTATGGTGTTAATATTCTGTATAAATGATTGTTGACTGTCCGCTATGCTATACTTCCAAATTTTTTTAGTCTTTGCGTGTTTTGCTTGACCAGTCGGAATTAGAGCGGCATGCAGCAAATCAATAATTAGTTTGTCTCGTCTATCTATAATTGAAATAAAAAATCGAAACATTAGTATCATTTCACTATGAAATCATTATTATTTAACTTACTTTTAGAAGGATTTTTATTTAATTCTAATAATTTTTCCGAATTATTTTTATCTTTAATAAAACCTTTTAAAACAGGTAATATTTTTTCACAAAAATCTTCCCATCGTGTGAGGCGATTAAATCCAATTCCAGGGTGAATATGTTCAAAATCGATGTCAATCTTAAATTAAATTTACTTTAAGTATTTTGATATAATATTTGTTAATTATTCTTACAAGGTGAGCGCCACGGGCGTGTTTATATTTTGGCCAATTTAAAATAATTTTGGTTATTTGTTTTCCTGCCGTCTTAATTTGTTCAGCTCTGTTTTCAACAGAAAGCTGCCATTTAGATGTAATTGTTTCCCACGGTTCCTTATATAATTTTAACCAAGTTTGGTTTTCATCTTCGATATCAATATCACACGTTGGACTCAAGGGAGTATCCAAAAGATCATCCAGTCGTCGTTTTTTTGGCTGATTTTCTCTTGGAAAAAGGCCAGATTTTCGAAGAGAATAAACTTTGGATTTGTACACCGTGTACGTCCAGACGGTCGTGAACCCGCTGTGGTATAATATGTTTCCTTTAAATAATTTATTTTAGAAATAAAATTCAAATTGCCATTATAAATACTACCTTACGCTCTCCCTTAAATTTAGAACAGATCCTCTCAGTTAATTTTAAATAGTCGGAATCGTGCATAAAATTTTCATTATCAATATAAAATTGAATTATGTCCAAAATTAATTTTTCTCTGAGCTTGACAGGCAAATTGTTGTTGTTATTTATATATCCTTGCCAAACACTTTTTCCATGGCTCGTAATATATGAATCAATGTCCTGTAAATTACATATATTATATTTTTTAAATAATTAAAAAAAATGTAAGTATTACAAAATCTGATGTAAAAGGTGATACAAGTGGTATAAAAAATCAATGAATTTTGATGTTGGTAGGTTCGCTGATTGATTAGTTGATGAAACTGTTATAGGCTGATTATGGTGAACATTTAACGCATCTTTTAAAGAACTTAGCAAGCTTTGAACTATTTTTAAAGAATCTGGCTCGTTTAATGCAAAACTGTTAACTTCAAACCCCTTGAAATTTCATTTAAAAATAATTAATTTCCATATACATTGGCTAATTTGTTAGTGGAATTTAATTTTTTTTACAAAAAAAATAAACAAATTATATGGTAAACAAACTAAAAAGCAAAGCAGAAGCAAAGAGAGTTAAACAATATACTAACATTTTTAATGCGCCATTCTTTAAGTTTTTGTCTAAATTCAATTGTAATACCAAGCTGTGCAGGAGTAAATAATTTGTCCAAATCATGCTCAGTTATATATCTTAAACTGTCAATTGTTATACCATAATCTAACAGTGAAAATGTATGCAGAAAAAAAAATGAATAATATGAGTAAAAAGTATGAGTTTTAAAAGTAAATGAGTATATGCTACAAATATCTCTAACAATAAGGTAAAGTGACTTATCTCATTAAGCAAACAATAGGAGATAAGTCACTTTTCCTTATTGATGAAAAACGTGTTCTAGACAGAGTTGTGAAAACTTGACCATTTTTGATTTTCCTGAAACTTGGCATATAAGTAGTATGGACAAAATAAAAAATAAAACTTATTTTAAAATTTTTTTAAAGTGCATGGTTTGAGCATGCATGAAAAATGAAAATTTTGCCAATCCGATGTAACTTTGAAATTAAATTGCTTAAGAACGGCTGTACCGATTTCATCTTTTGTTTGTTTGATAGATGATTAGTTAGTCGTTTGAAAAATTTAATTTATTGTTTTTATAATTAATTTTTAAATAAAAAATATTAAAAAAGTTTTTTAAGGATGGCGCTAGGGTCGGAGATCAATTGGAATTTAATTAATTTTTTTTTTTAAATAGTTATATCCATACTCTAAAATATATCAAATTCACTAAGAAGCGTTAATTCTTGTTCTTTAGATATTTAATTTTAAAGATTTTTAGTACGACTGAAATTCGAATTTTTCTTCATTTTTTCAAACAACTTCCATTAACAAAAAATCTTAAAATCAATCAAATTTTAACTTTTTTTTTTTTTAAATATAGTTCTAGCCTTACTTTAAAATATATCATACAAAGAGGCGTTAATTTTTGTTCTTGAGATATTTAATTTTAAAGATTTTTAGTCCGTCTAAAATTCTGTTCATTATTTTTTCGAACAATTTTTATCATCAAAAAATTTTAACCTCTGAAGTTCGACAAAATATTGAACAATTAGAATTTTAATCGGTTTAAAAATCTTTAAAATAAAATATCTCAAGAACACGAATTAATGCATCTTTGTAAATATTTTAGAGTAAGGATAGAACTATTTTCATAAAAAAAATTAATTAAATTCCAATTGATCTTCGACCATAGCGCCATCTTTAAAAACGTTTTTTTAATATTTTTATAAAAAAATTAATTATAAAAACAATAAATTAATTTTTTTTCAAACAACTTACTAATCATCTATCAAACAAAAAGAGTTTAATGAAATCGGTATAGCCGTTCTTGAGCAATTTAATTTCAAAGTTACATCGGATTGGCAGAATTTTCATTTTTCATGCATGTTGGGGTGCCCCCTATTCTCAAACTATGCACTTTAAAAAATAATTTAAAATAAGTAGTATTTTTTATTTTGTCCATACTACTTATATGCCATGTTTCAGGAAAATCAAAAATGATCAAGTTCAAATTTCGACTTTTTAACCTGCGTAGATCACGTTTTTCATCTATTGATAGATATCATCTATTATCCAGTTACGAATATATTTAAAGAAACATTTATCAAACCGAGTTAAAAAAATGCAAATTGAAAAAATAAATACACAATAAATTAATAAAAATGCGAATATAATGTTATTGTTTAAATAAACAAATCTATAAATTTGTTTATGTTTTACTGATTTATTATAAGTTGTTTAGACCTTAGTTACCGACATAATAATGACATTCTTAATTCCCAAGGGAATTATAAGAGGGAGTTATGGATTCATAATAGACCTAGTTTTCATTATAAATTTTTGTTTTGTTTATTTATAAACAACATTATTTACATAAAGCCATAGTAACGAATAACAATAACCCAGCAATACAATTTGAAATGAAAAACAACTAACTTGATCAATTAAAACCAAAAATCATGCTATCAAATACTTGATAAAAATAAATGTTTTAGTTTAATAAATGTTTTAGGTAGTAAAACATAAAATTATTTATGTATCACGTGAATTATTAGATGTCAATTACCTTGTGAAACTTACTAACCCTCGGGCCAGAGGCCCTCGGGTAGTAAACGTTTCCCTCGGTAATTAACATCCTCATAATTCCCTTGATACCTAAATAACTATAATATGAATTCTGTACATGATAAAAAGCAAATATGTTATGTATTTTTAATTATCAACAGATTTACAAAAATTTGAAACTTGCCTGTTAGTTGTCCCTGTAAGTAGCTCATACCCCATTGGGTTAATAAATTTGGTAAAGATTGATTTTCTTGTTGTTGCTGTTGTGGTTGTGGTTGATGTTGTTGATTACATTGCTGTCCAGAATTGAAATCGTAAAAACTATACGTTTCATCTGCTTCCGGAAATAAACTAAAATCAGTAATCATGACACTATTTTTAAACCACTTTATTAAATTACTATTAGTCTTTCTGCTACTATTTCTATAGAGCCTTTGAGTTTTTTATTTAATTGTTTCACTTCAACTTTACAAATAAATTTTTTTATAAAAATCCTTCACGTTTTTCATTTAATAAATTCATTTTCACTTTTTATTTTTTTATCACAAAAAACTTAAGTTTTAACACCGTTGCATGCGGAACGAACTTTCAAGCGCGAATGCTTTTGTTTTAAGATTTTGTATAACATGTTCGATTGATCCGAAAAATCACGCGCAATTCTGCACAAATCATGCACAAAGTTCAAAATTTGCGAAAATAATAAAATATCACGTGTTTGTTTTAAATTTATGAATATGGAAAAGTGAATTTAGCAGAAAATGCTTAAATATTTTACATATTTTTTTTATACAACACATTTTTGAAAATAAAACAAAAATTATGTTTTATTCTTCACAATTTTGGTGTTGTTAATTGAATTTTAAAAATTTTTATGCAAGATGTAAGCACATTATTATTTTCACATTACGAACATTGTTCGCATTACACGAAAAAAATATTGTTATTAATATATGAAGATTGCTCTAATTTTATGAACAAAATTCAAAATTTTTGAAGAAAGAGGGTATAATAGGAAATTATTGATAGATTTTACATCTTCAGAAATCGTGAAAATAATGTTCGTAATATTTGAACATTATTTCTATCCGTGTGAAAGCTAGCACTTGCGCATCCTTTTCGTTTTGTAGCGACTGGAACCTATGCATCACTTGGTCGATATTTTTAAATTCAGTTGACATCACACTTTGTAATACGATGTTGCTTGGATAATTCTTTTTTATATTCTTCACAGCTGCCTGGACTACATATTGCGACGCTGTCTCTTGATCTGCTCCTTCATTGATATAAGCCTGCTTCAGTTTTTCTGTCATTTCCGAAATGTCTTTCATATATCTATCTTTTGCATTAGCCCTTACTCCTTCTAGTGACGCAGCTATCTCCCATGACGCTTGACCCTTACAAGTCTGTTTTAATTTTTCTATAATGTTTTTTATTGTGTTGCATCCTTCCGATGTAGCTTCCCTCGCTTTTGCAGAAAATTTTGATTTAATTAAGTTTACCAGTAGGTCCTGGTTCCCGGCATGCTTGATTGATAGTTCTAGTATTTTCAGTTTGTCGACTATGCTATTAAGAAGCATAGGATCACCATTGTAATCGTCCCTTAAAATTTTCGTCACCAAATATATAACCTCATTTGCCTTTAATGGTTCCATTGTATTTTGATCTCGTCTTTTTTCAGGTAAATGGATGCTATCTTTACTACTGCCCGTTTGGTTTGCCAAAATTCTTATTACTTCTTGTAAACCATTTATAACTTTTTCTATTGGTACGTAAGCCTTTTTGTTTTGTTTTGCTTTATTATATTCTATCAATTGATTTCTCAATTCTTCTTCCAACTCTTCCAACTTATTCATGTAAGTCTAAAACTTTTTTTTTTTAAAAAAATTAAAATATTAATTTTATAAAAAAAATATTATAGTATTTTGAAATATTAATCTTTGAAATTGATAAAAATACTAATTTTTGAAATATTAATCTTTGAAATTGATAAAAATATTAGTTTTTGAAAAGTTTCTTAAATTTTGCTTATTATTTTTTTTTATTAAAAAACAATTTAAATTTTTATATTAAATTACTAAATGCATGCTTTAATGCATGTTATTATATTTTATTTAGAATTATAAAAATAGTGTTCGATACGGAGTTATACTCATCCTTTTTTTATACTATTAATGTTGAAGCGTATCTCTTCTTGAGTCCCCTTTTCTGCTTTTGGCATAGCAGCATGATAAATTTTATTATTTTTAAAACCACTATTATTAGAAGTAATAGTACGATTTCAATACTGTACACATTGAAGTTTGCTCGTCTACTATTGTTACGTTGTTGTTTACTTGACCATTCGAGCTTTGGTGTTAGTTTTTTGATTTGCTTGAACCCATGGCGCAATTTATCTTTAATTTATAGGTATATGTTTTAATTAAATTTAAGGAGAAAAAAAAAATTATTAATTAATTAATTATTAATAAATTATCAGACGACAAAAAAAAATTATTTATTCATCACTTGTCAATTCAAGAATAACAATGGCTCCCAGAACTTTATTAATTTTTGTATTTTATTATTGCCTTCCGTTTATTATTACCGGGTATACTAATTTACAAGTACTAAAACTTTTTAGTACTTTTTGTTTGTACTTGAAATTTATTATAGGAACCGGGAATTGTATGTGTACTTTAAAAAAAAACTTTTCAGTTTAGTTTACACCTGGTATTGTATGCAGCAACTTTTTAATATTAAACTTTGAACTTAAACTTAACTACATAATTCTACTACACTATCTAGTTAAAAGAATTTTAAATTACACATTTTTTTTATTAAACTTTTTTTTCACTGTTCTTGTTCTACATATGATGTTTCACTTCTCACGAATCTTTTATGTATTTTGAGCATTAATTACATGATTTTTTTTTTGTTTTTACTCACGGTTTTTGTGGTTTATATTTTCTCGGTCCTGTCACGGTCACCATGCATACGGGATGATATCCAGAGGGTTTATATCGATTAAACAAACACCAATTAATTATAAACTTATTTATTTATTCACTTAATGTTTTCACTTTTATGGGTAACATCTTTATGTTTCAACTCCTATTTATGAATGCTTTGTTTTATTCAAAATATGAGTTAGTATTGAAATTGCTGACTGCGCAGCTTGGTATTTGATATTTATTTCATATTATGAAATACTTATTTTGCATTTCATATATTAAAGTAAATATCAAATACAGTGACACCCTTATGGTCACTACATAATTTATAAATAATTTGATTGTATTTTATAAAAAAAATCAGCAAAATACTTTTCGCTCTGATTATATAAAAAGCAAAAAAAGCGCATGTTCCTCTCTCAAAAATTGAAAAGGTAAAGGTTACTACGATTAAATTAAATTGAATTTCCAAAAATTTAGTTTTTTTATGATTTCTCAATTCTAATTAGGATATAATTTAATGTTTTTCGACATTTCATTTTCAAAATTTTTTTGTAAGTCATTTCATTTTCAAAATTCCAAAAAAGTAAATAAGAATCGAAATTGAATAAAGTTTATTTAATTGTTTGGAATTAATGGTACAAAAAAAAATAAAATAAAATTCTTTGTTTTTTTATTCGTTTGACTTGTTTTACAATGAATTTTAAAATAATTTAATATAAATTAAATATATTACTGTGTCGGAAGGTTTCGCGTTACATATTACTCTATCAAGAAGAACAACGTTTTACGTTGTATTAGCTTCGTGTTTAATGAATTTTATTTTCTCGCAAATTTGTGAACTTTTGCTCGAAAAATAAAATATATAATTACACAACGACTCAATAAAATACTAATATTTTGTTTTCCAGTAATCGCGAACAAAATTAACAGCTGTTTATTTTATTCTATTAAGACTAATAACGCACACAATTATGGTTGTAAAATAGCAAAATTCAAATTTGTAGTTGCCGGAAGGATAAATTTTTGATTTAAATACTCACACATTTAATTTTTGCTTCAAATTTTATGCTTTTCTTCGTATTAGAAATAAAAAAAGATTATTTTTCTGAAGGGTTTGTTCAATTGTGCATAGATTGTTATAAAAATAAATAAAAAGGATGACAACAAAACTTTAATTTTCTTTTTCTGCATATGAATTGAATGAAAATAATAAAATCGACTCCATAGGAGTGCAATAATGATAACAATAACAATTATATGCTGTTACGAGTAAAAACGGTATTAAAAATATATAGTACATTTTGCTGTTTTTTAAGAGTGAAAATTTGTTCACATGAAACATCTCGCGTAGGAGATGCAAATTTTACTTCGGTCTGAAAGACCTAAGTATTGCATTCATGAGCTCATAGTGAAATTTTTACCCCTACTTTTTTGGCATTTCTCGACGTTTCAGGACCTACTGATTCTAAAAATGCAAAAAAACGGCGGTCATTACCTGCGCTGCAGGGAAAACCACTAGAAGGATTTCAAAAATTTTTTTTCTGTCAATAGGTATACTCAAGGGACAGGTCCGAAGAAACGCTGTGTTCGATAACTGTACCGGAAGTGTGTCAAAAAATTGTCAAGTGTGTCAAAACATGGAAATTTGCATATTTTTGGCTTAAAAAACGTTAATTTTAAGTGATTTCAAGTAGGAACATTAAATTTGGAGAAATCTTGATGGTGGGCATTTGTATGTGAGATCAAAAACTAGATTTTTGCATTATAAGTTTGTCAAAAAATGTTGTCAAGTGTGTAAAAAGAAAGATTTTTATTAATTTTTTTACCCAATTTTTTGGAAAAAAATTGAAATTAAAATTTGGTTTGAAATGAAATTTTATTATTATTATTGAGAACTATGGCATTATAAGTTTGTCAAAAAAATGTTGTCAAGTGTGTCAAAAGAAAGATTTTTATTTATTTTTTTACCCAATTTTTTGGAAAAAAATAAAATTAATAATTTGTATAACATGAAAATATATTATTATTATTGAGAAATATGGCATTATAAGTTTGTCAAAAAAATAATGTCAAGCGTGTCAAAAAATGATTTCATTGATTTTTTTAGCCAATTTTCTGGGAAAAAATGTAGCTGTTTTTATGACGTAAATGTTATTAAAAATGAAATTGGACATGGACATTTTTGAATTTGTTATAGTTTTTGAAATATTTTTGGAATTTTGAAAAAAGTATGTATTTCTGATTTTGTAATAATTTTTGCAATATTTTTAGAATGTTGAAAAAAGTTTGATTTTATTATAGTTTTTACAATATTATTGGAATTTTGAAAGAAATATGAATTTGTGATTTTGTAATATTTTCTCGAATCGCTAAATTGAAGGTTTTTGAATAGTTTGCTGAAAACGAAAATGAAATTGGCCATGGACATTTTTGAATCTGTCATAGTTTTTGAATATTTTTCAAATTTTGAAAAAGTTTCAATTTTTGATTTTGTAAGAATTTTTGGAATATTTTTAGAATTTTGAAAAATTTTAAATTTTTGATTTTATAATTTTTATAATTTTGGAAAAATATTTCAATTTTTGATATTGTTATAATTTTTGCAATATTTTTAGTTTTGGAAAAAGTTTCAATTTTTGAATTTTTAAGAATTTTTGGAATATTATTAGAATTTTGAAAAAGTTTAAATATTTAGTTTTATTCTAATTTTTGGAATATTTGGAATTTTGTTTCAATTTTTGATTTTGTTTAATTTTTGCAATATTTTCAGAATTTTTGAAAAAAGTTTAATCTTTGATTTTATAATAATTTTTGGAATAATTTTAGGATTTTGGAAAAATCTTTGATTTTATTTAATTTTTACAATATTTTTGGAATTTTGAAAGAAATATGAATTTGTGATTTTGTAATATTTTCTTGAAACACTAAATGGAGAGGTTTTTGAGTAGTTTGCTGAGTGTAACTAAAAATCATGTCCACATAAAAGTTTTTTGCCGAAAACTATATCAAAATCCTTAACCCAGACCAAAGTCTTGATATCTCAGAGCTGTAAGGTTTCAGCCCCTTTATATTTTGCAATTGCAATTAAATTAGAAATCGACAACATAACATGCAAAATTAATATTCTATTTTTTCATGGTTGCTTTGATTTAAAACCTTTTTTTCCTGTCGTTTTCGCACTCGTTGGCAAAAATTTGACGACACTTTTTCCTCCAAGTTTTGTGATAGGTGACTTTAATGTTGGTTTCAATAAAAATCCTCAGAACTGGCTTAAACTATTTTCTATACTATAAAAAAATTTACAAAGAAAAATTCATGAACCAACAACAGTTGAAACTACAAAAATTGATAATATATTTTCCAATATAAATAATTTATAAGCTGGCGTTATTGAAGCTTTCTTTAGCCACCATAAACAGCTTTGGATAAGATGAACCCCAACGTGAAACTATGCTAACAAAATCTGTTATTTTCTCAAATATTATACACACGGAACCCTCAGCGAGTGAATTATATTCGCACAAGATTTATTATTTAATTAGTAATTACGTATAACATTTTCAATCCTGCAGTCAAATAATATTCAAAACAATATTTTGCTATGAAAAATTTTTCAAAGACGCCATTGTGTGCCATATCTCTGAAATATAAAATTTACGGATTGGCTTCAAAAATTGTTTTCAAATTCCGTAATAAAGCGTAGTACGTAGATTGAGAGTAGTGAAATTTTAATGGGATCTGCAGGCTCATAATCGCAACAACCGTGAAAAGTATTTGGAGAGAACTTTGATACATTTTTAACTTTGAAATAAAAATTTTTTTCATTTGCTGACAGCAGTTGATATTAATTATTTTTTTTATTAGTTTTCCCTATGTTTGTCAAAATAACTATTTTAAAAAAACATAAAAAAAACAGATCATATGTCAAAATCCCATTGTGAAATAATGTTCAAACATTATTTTGCTGTGAAAAACTATTCGAAGATTCTTGTGCGCCATCTCTGATATAGAGTCTAAAAACAAACAACATAATTTCAAAACTTTTTCGAAATTTTTTACTTTTCATTTGCCGACGTTTAATTTGTATGAACATTTTTTGCTTTACATATTTTTATTTGAATTTAACTATGCTAACAATGCTAAGAATGAAATAAATCCAGAGGACATCGCAAATCACATAGTAAATTTGTCTCGTTCTTCTATTAATCGCCTTCATAAGAGAACAATTAAACGCAAATTAAGAGAAATGAAGCGCAATTGCTCGTCTCCATCGAAGTATGCGAACTCTTTTAGTAGCGAAGAACTAGAATCTGCTCTGTTCCAAACAAAAAACGGAAAAGCAGCTGGCTACGATGGCATTTTTCCAGAATTTCTTAAAAACGCTGGAAAAAATGTAAAACAGTGGCTAACTAAATTTTTCTCGAATGTCCTAGAAACCGGCATTCCACCAAAACATTTTAAGACTACGAAAGTGATAGCGATACTTAAGCCAGGTAAACCATCCAATGAACCAGGAAGCTATCGCCCGATTGCCCTTTTGAGCACCTGCTATAAATTGCTAGAACGACTCATATACAATCGTATCGCACCGATATTGAATAACCAGATCCCAGTCGAACAAGCTGGTTTTCGTCCCAATCGCAGTTGCACTGACCAAGCTCTTACATCCTATATCGAAGCTGGGTATCAAAAACAACTAAAAACAGGCGCAGTATTCATCGATCTTACTGCAGCATATGACACGGTCTGGCGAATTGGGATTATATATAAGCTGTTCAATGCAATACCTTGTAGCACCATCTCGCGTTTAATTAACAACATGCTGAGTAATCGTGTATTCAAAGTTCATCTAAATAATTCCTGTAGTAGGTCTTAAATGCTTAACAATGGTTTACCACAGGGTTCCGTCCTGGCACCATTACTTTTTAATCTGTACATTCATGACATTCCTGACACAACATCAAAGAAATTTGGTTACGCTGATGATTGAACCCTGGCCACTCAAAACAAAGACATGGGTGTTTTGGAGGATTTGCTCTCAACTGACCTAGCGATAATGAATGACTATTTTCGAACGTGGAGCTTATTTCCCAATCTAAGTAAAACCGAGAGCTCCTGTTTCCACTTAAACAACAAACTGGCAAAACACGAACTATCAGTGTTATTTAACGGCACTGTCATTAAATACAATCAACAACCAAAGTACCTGGGCATTACTCTCGATAGAACTCTTTCTTTTAAACTCCACCTAGAAAATACCTCAAAAAAACTTAAAACAAGAAACAATATATTGCACAAACTGGCAGGCTCTACATGCGTGGCTACTCCAGCTACCCTCCGAACAACTGCTCTAAGTCTGGTTTACTCAGGCTGAGTATGGCGCATCAGTCTGGTTGAATAGCACACATACTCAAAAAGTTGACTGCATGGCACAATGCGTACTATAAGTGGTACTATCAGATCCACCCCTTTACCTTGGCTCCCTTTGTTAAGCAATCTCGCTCCACCTGCACTCAGATGCTCGCATGCTCTCATGCGTGAACATAAAAAGGTAACCAACAACATCACGTTACCCTTGACGAATATTACGGTGACCACACTCGTTGTCGATTGAAGTCAAGAAAGCCTCCACATAAAACTGCCAGCAACCTGCTGGCAACTAATTTTAATATCTTGGATGCCTGGGACACCTCCTGGCAACATTACAACACAACTGGCTTTTCTACTACTAACCCGACTTCTACCCAACCTGGTTTCGATTTACCACGTCATACCTGGACCACATTAAACCGAATAAGAACGAATCATGGACGTTGTGCTGATTCTTTCTACAAGTGGGGCATTTCAGAGTCCCCTGAGTGTGACTGCGGCGCTCCACAACAAACTTTAAAACACATTGCACCTGTGTGTCCAATTTGACGTTACAATGGCAACATCTCAGACATCCATTTGGCAACTCCCGATGTAGTAGCATGGATAGACTCGCTCGATGTAAACATCTAATGTTCAAATGTACTGCCCATTGTTCAAATATTTTACTTTTTAACTTTTACTTAAAAGACGCGCAATCGAATCGATTGTAAGTTCATTTAATGTGTATCCATGTTTTGTTTTAGGTAGATTTCATAGAAGAGTCTACCTATTTTTTAAGTTTAATTTTCAATGTGTCACAAAAAAAAACCATACGCTAAATAAAAATTTGAATTTAACTCAATGAAGTTCTCTAAAATGTAATCACATTATTGAATTTAACCAATTACATTTCAATTACATTGAAAATAGGACAATTATCACGAGTAGGGAAATTTTTATAACCATTTGAGTTTCCACAATAAAGTAAAAACAATAAAGTTTAAACAGAAACAGTTTGAACAATAATTCTGAAACAAAATATATAAATATATACAACATTTTAAAATTATAGACAAACCTACACTAGAGGAATGCTCTGGCATATCTAAAAAAAATTGTGATTCATGTGATAAATTTTGCCCAAACAGGTAGAAAATTCATCAACAAATTTTTGGAACATTAACCTAAACGAAAAAACATCCTTAAGATGAAATAAATTGTTGCTCAACATTTAATCAATTACATCAATCAGACCTATACAAGTTTTGACAATAATTTTAAAGCGTTAGATTTTTGTGTCAAAGCTCCTCTCAGAGATTGAGGAGCCAAAGCTCCTCTTTATTGTATATTAAAGTAAATTATTGATTTATTAATTACCCTGTAAGTCAATCAAAACAAGAAATGTACGTCAGCTGTTTTAGATATAAAAGAAGTAAAAACATTTATGATCTCGTTCAGTTATAAAATATAAATGAATCTAAATGTAACGAGTCGATCGAATAAAAATTGTATCATTTATTTATAATATTAAATAATTTTTGTTTAACTTATTTAAAGTGTAGTGTCTTAATATAAATTACAATCTCGGGTTAATACATAACACTCTTAAAGAATTTGAAATCTTTAAACCTATTTAGAAGTCACCATATTTAATTTTGAATGAACAAGATTTTAGTAGTATATCTTTACCTAAAAGGGTACATTGGACAGAGAGTAAGGGGATCCACCGCACAACGGGCGTTTTTTACTATGTTTTTTATGTTAGCTGGGAGCATACAACATTCGTTCGTGAATTAACTTTGAAGATACTTTAAAAAAATACGCAAATATGTCCTTGCCATAAATATTTGCTGATTATTTGCACATAGCTGATTAGTTTTTGACCGGTATTGAACAAAATAAAGAAGCCTCCCGTGCTCCTCTTTATTTGAAATTTCAATAACAACAGCTCCTGAAAATCGATTTTTATTAAACTTGGTTAATATAAGCTTAGAATAAGATTTGTAATAGTACTGCATTTTAACTTCCGGTTTGTTACTTCTATTTTTACCTTTTCTATTCGTACAACAGAAATTATTTCGGATGGGATACTAAAGGTTTCTTTAATGAACTAATTTTGATGAAAATTTAGCATAGGATGATATTTATAGTTGAAGGAACTGATAAGCTTTTGAGCGATAATAGGCAAAGTGGTGGGCACCTATGGAGCACCTGTTTTCTATAGTTAGACCTACGCGAAATCTATAACAATAGTTAGCCATTAATTGAAGTATTTGATGGATATAGGAACACTATATTCAGCACATATTGTTACCAGAGCTGTGCTGAAGTCAGCTTATGCATCAGCGTCGTCAATATTTTTTTATAGAAATATGGATTAATAGAATTATAAAGTAATAAAATGTTTTTAAATGTTTAGCTAACAGATAATTGTTTCAATTATTTCGTTATGTTGGCAACAAAACTTCTAAACGAATTTCCCTCGACCGGTGATTATTTCTCATAATTTTTTGGAAAATTCCTCAAGCAAGTGGGATTAGCCAATCTAATTGTTTTAGAAATTTTTGCAAAATATAATTTCGAATTATCACCACCCTTGGAAAATTGGTACTGAAAATTTCACAGCATATATTCCATATACATACTTTGGTTTTCTTATTGGAAAAATAAACCTTTAGAAACATAGAATATGCTAGTCCGACTTGTGAAATTCATATGATGCTCTTGATGCTCTTTAGAAGGACGGTACTGGACTGGAAAAAAATATTGTATTGTTTTTTAAAGTTGACGTTGATTTGTCTCAGTACTTCTGACCTCCTAGTTTTAATTTTTTCTTGTGTATATCATATATGCATCATAATAGTCATCCAAAAATATTTTTCCTGCTACAGTTGATACAGTCCTGTCTAGGTATTTGAAAAATGTTTATAAAAAAAATCATACAAATTTATTTGTTCATCAAAACAATTTTGAAAAACCAAAAACAAATTAAACATTTGTCTTGTACTACCTTCCCCCAAGGCATATGCAGCAAAATATATTTTTTTTTTCTAAAATAAACTTTTCTACTTTAAATGGAACAATTTATTGAAGAATATGTCTTGTATAAAGACAGTATTAAGTATGATATTGAAATTGAAAACTTCGTCTTATAAATTTTTTTTAGACATAATATAAGGTTCAACATTTAGGATATAGACCAATCAATATTCGTATATGAATGAATTTTATACATGTTGATATTTAATGGGTCAGTGTCAAGGGTTGCCTTAATATTATAGAAACTGACTTTTTTTTGGATACAGATACAGTTCAAATTAAAACTATAATATGAAGTCTTGATGCAACTAACACGTTGGTGTTGAATTAAATGCAACAAGATGCAATAATTGGTTGGTTAAAAATATAAACTAATCAATTCCAATTGTTGGTTCTCAAAATGTTTCCAAAAAACAGTTACAAATGTTTTAAAAAAAAATTGCGATAATTGTATAGAATTTCAAACTTTTAAATTTGATTAATCAATAAGCTAAACGATAGAATCGCTATCTAAAACCGTTTCATAACCTTTATATAATAATAATGTGTCATGCTCAGTTTACCACCATTATTCTGTGTTGTTTCTTAGTGGCTCGTACACATAAAAGTTTATCGTGTGGTAGGTATTTTGATATTTTATTTCTTATGTTTATCTAGCCTTTCGACAATCTCACACTCATAATATCTTCTCGATATCCACTCACGCTTGTTATGATTTAAATTATTTTCAAACAAACAACAAAAAGTTTTAATTTTTAAAATAAATAAAAACCAAATATTCAAAACAACTAACATAAGCTGAATAAACAAATTGACTCTTCATTCAACCCCTTTCTTAACATAATTTAAAGTTCTCTAAACGGCTTGGAAAATGTTATATAAATTTTGATTTGACAAAATAATTTATCTTAATTGACGTAAAATGGTAAATAGTTTTAGTGATTAGCTCTTTGTCGGTTAAAAATATATTTTCCAAACTGTGGTCGAAAATTAATTTATAATTCTACGGTGAATTTTCTTATGTAACAATCATATAGCAGTTGTTATGAACTGAAACACAAATTAGTTTGTTTAAATTTTATTATACTTCCGTACAATATAAGTATGGACATATTTTAATTCTTTATTTAGGCGATGCTGTCTTTTGTATCGATGTTAAGAGGTGACGATTACATTTTTTAATTTTGAATTTTAGATGATTTCTAAATAGAAACAGCACCATCACCTATTTACTTAAGTTATGGAAATTATCTGTGATTGCATTATTTTTTTATGTAGATTTCATATAAAAATCTACCTATTGCAATGGGCTTCATCTCGAAATTTCGGAAAAAATTTTTGTGCCAAACGACTATATATGATAAGCGGAGACGAAACAACAAAAAAAAAAATTTATATATATATATATATATATATATATATATATATATATATATATATATATATATATATATAAATATATATATATATATATATATATATATATATATATATATATATATATATATATATATATATATATATATATATATATATATATATATATATATATATATATATATATATATATATATATATATATATATATATATATATATATATATATATATATCTATATATATATATATATATATATATATATATATATATATATATATATATATATATATATATATATATATATATATATATATATATATATATATATATATATATATATATATATATATATATATATATATATATATATATATATATATATATATATATATATATATATATATATATATATATATATATATATATATATAAACGATATGAGATATAACGAAAACGACCGGCACTCTCACGGTCGCATTTGTTGAGGTAGATCAAAAAAATTTTCTGTACTTGTGTGTTCTAATAATATCTTGGACAAGTTCGTGAATCAGCAAAATCCGACACGTGGTTAAGAAACTAGAGGCTTTTTTCTGAAAAAATTTGATTTTTAAAACCGATATAACGGCCGTTTGGATACTAATATTTCAAAAAATTTAACAAATTTAGAATCTTTGAAATCTTTTTTATCAATTTGTTTTTAAAATAGACCTCTGCAGTTAGAGGTTTCGGAATGAGCGGCTCCAACAAAAAACGTTGCAAAAAAAAATTTTTTTCGGAAACAACCGGCACTCTCATGGTCGCATTTGTAAGGCTGGATCAAAAAACATTTTCTAAAAATGTGCGTTTTATTAATACCTTGGACAAGTTCGTAAATCAGCCCAATCCAACACATGGTTAAGAAACTCGGAGTCAGACGAGTCGACGTCTCCTAAATTTTAAAATAAAAATAACAAAAAACATAATAATCGAAAATAGATAAATAATAGTGTTATAAGTGTTAATAAGTGTTAGTAAGTGTAGTAGCTAATAAGTAAATAAGTGTTATAGTGTTTGTGTTGATGTTTATGAAAAATAAAAGTGTTGAAGAACGGACGCGTACAATTATATAATTGGTGAGATTGTTCTTTATTAAAAAATTATTTGGTATTTTGTGTTCACTATTACCAAGAGGTAGGCAGGTAAAATTTTACCTTTTATTGCTTTGATGTAATAAATTTATTTATTATTTTAAAGCATTTGACTTGGTAATAGAAACCCAAAAATCTTGTTTTAGTTGTTATTGATTTTTTTGGATTGCCTGGATTTTTTTTTTTTTATTTGAAGTTTTGTGACATGATCTAGCTCCTCCCACCTCGGACTTATTTTGGGAGTTGGAAAGTGTCAGTTGGTTGATTGTGAAATGTTTTTTTTTGACAAAAGTTAGGAATTTCGAATTTAACCCTTTATTTGTGCTCGTCAATTTTGTTAGTGTATTTTGTGTCCCCATTTTTTTTTTGCTTTTCTCTTATCGTGCTACTGTTGCATGAAATCTGCTACCGTGTTTTTGTGACAGAGATATCCAGTTTCTTTTGTACTGTTTAGTGTTGAAATTTAGGCCTGGCCGAATTTCAGTAGCTATGCCTGCAATGTCAAAGGGTAAGTCTTTGTCTCAACAAAATGGCCGCAGAGTGAACCAACAGCTTAGCATTGACTTCACCAACATAAGAGGTCTCAATTCGAATCTAAACGAGGTTCATCACTACATCGAAAAAAATAAACCTGACATATTGTTTCTTACCGAAACAATTGTTAGTGGCAAAGCATCGAAGTTGGATCCCGACAAATACCGGATACCTAGTTACGAATTGGAACATTCCTTTTATAACAAGCATGGTGTCTGTGTATTTGTTCGAGATTCACTTTCATGTGTGAGAATTAAGGCCTACGAGTTGAACTCTAAGCACCATAATTCTATAGCACTGAAGATCTCAGGTGTTGATGAAACTATGTTTATAATAGGATTATATAGATCCCCAAATTCTCCCCCAGGATGTCCCTTTTTCGATCAAATATCGGCTAATCTAGACAAGATTACCCCGGACTACCCCAAAGCAAGACTGGCCATTCTTGGAGACTTTAATATTCATAATAAAGAATGGCTTAAGTATTCATCGCGCACTGACGACGTAGGAAGACAAGCCGAACTGATACTCGCAGATTATCACGGTTTGACGCAAATGATAGAGTGTCCCACTAGAATCGCAGACAATTCACATCATAACAATAATTTGCTGGATCTGTTTTTGACAAACGAACCAGATACTACGAAGACAAAAGTTGAACAACCCCTCGGAACATCAGACCATTTACTTATATCAGCAATAGTGCAATTTACATCACCGACACAAATTAAAGCAAATCCTCGCCGGGTTTGGAACTATAAACGCGCTGACTGGGAGGGACTGAGAAACTTTTATGACGAAACACCTTGGAAAACTATTTGTTGTGTTGATCAAGATCCTAGCACATCGGTAATAAGAATTTCTGAAATCATAAAAGAAGGAATGCGGCGGTTTATTCCAAATCGATTAATCACTCCTAAAACTGAGCCTTGGTTCACACGGGATGTTGATGAGGCAGTGAGGAATAAACGCAAAGCATTCAAGACGTATAACGCTAATAAAACACCTGAAACCCATAGCGCCTATAAGAAAGCCAGAAATATTAGTAAATTCAAAATAGACTTGGACAAAGACGCGTTTATCCAGAAGAAAGCAAAGAAATTCGCCGAGCACCCATCTGGCTCACGTAATTTCTTTCAGGCAGTTAAATCAGTCCAGAGCAATTTTACTCGATCCTCTATTCCAACCTTAGTTCTGAATGACATTCCCGTGAGCGACTCGAAAGAGAAAGCGGATCTATTGGGTCGTATTTTCGCAGAAAACTCAAACATAGTTGAACCCCCCCATTCTCCTACACTCATTCCCCCAGTTGTAACGAAAATGAAACCAATTATTTTTCGTTGCAATATTGTACGGAAAATGCTTCTTTCTATCAATATCAACAAATCTGCTGGCCCAGACGGTATTCCACCCCTCATTCTTAAAAACTTTGCTAGGCAACTAGCTCCAATTTTAACAAAAATTTTCTATTTATCTTATAAAACCGGAATATTTCCCGATTCTTGGAAGCTGGCCAGCGTTCAACCCATATCAAAGAAAGGCAGTAAGATAGACCCTAACAATTATAGACCAATTGCAATTCTGTCGGTTTTAGCTAAAATATTTGAAAAATATGTTAACTACAATTTGATAGATTATTTGGAAATGTCGCAAATTATTGATGATAAGCAGTATGGTTTTCGTAGAAGTCATGCAACAGGTGATCTGTTAGCCTACGTATCCCATCTCTGGAACAAATCGCTGGAAAACCACGGTGAAACATTCAGTATTTCACTTGACATTTCTAAAGCATTTGATAAAGTGTGGCATAAAAATCTTATAGCTAAATTAAACTCTTATGGCATAGACCATCTTACTGTCTCATGGATTCATAGTTTTCTTACAGGTCGCCAATTTCATGTTAATTTAGATGGTATCACATCCAATATTTCCACAACCAATGCTGGGGTTCCCCAAGGTTCGGCACTCTCACCAACCTTGTTTCTTCTATACATTAATGACTTACTTATTTCCACAGTGCACCCAATCCATAGTTTTGCTGATGACAGCACATTACATGCATCACATGCATCTCCTAAATTTCGATCTCATACTGCAGTTACCACTGATAGAGAGTTGCTAATTGATTCCATCAACAAAGATCTGGAGCGTATAATGGAATGGGGTGATCGTAATCTCGTTTCATTTAATCCAACCAAAACCAAATTATGCCGTCTTTCACGAATGGAGCGACATAAAAATTTTCCTATTAAAATAAACCAAGAGGAATTGCGAAAGGTTGAATCCGTTAGACTTCTTGGAGTGGATATTCAAAATAACCTGAAATGGAATAAACATGTGTTCAACCTCGCTAAATCTGCAATGCAAAAATTAGGATTCTTGAGTCGATGTAAAAAGTATTTCAATCCCGAGCAAATTTTGCTAATCTTCAAGTCCTTTATTCGTCCATGTATGGAGTACTGCTGTCATGTTTGGGGAGGTGCTTGTCAGTCAACAATAAATTGTTTAGACTCTGTACAGAGAAAAGCAATACGGTTGATTGGTAATACCGAACTAACGGACCAGCTTGATTCACTCCAGCACAGAAGAAATGTGGCTGAATTGTCAATATACTATAAATATAACTTTAGCGAATTCTCCTCTAAGGAAATTCAAAATATTCTTCCATCGTGTGCGCAGTATAATCGACAAACAAGAGCTGCCGAGTTATCCCATCCATTTGTTGTACAAATACCTCGTTGTAGAACTGTGTCCTTCCAAAACGACTATTTCAATAGAGTGGCCAAATTATGGAACTCATTGCCCTCCTCTGTATTTCCCGATGAATTTTCTCCTCAGGCATTTAAAGAAAATGTCCATTATCATTTAAAAAAATTAGTATAGTTATCCCTATATCCCCATTCCTTCCATTCCTTTATAGTTGACATGGTATCTTCGGATATTCAAAGAGTCTAAATAATGAATATTTCATATTTAGTGTGCTAAACATGTCTAACTAATTAATAAAAAAAAAAAAAAAACTAGAAGCTTTATACTAGAAAAAAAACTCTTCCGTTATTACGGCCGTTTGGATTCTAATATTTTTAAAAACTTCATAAATTTAGTATCTTTGAAATCTTTTAATAAGTTTCTTTCAAAAAAAGACCTCTGCGGTTGGAGGTTTCTGAGTGAGCGGCTCCAACACAAAAGCTTGTAAAACACAAAATGCGTTTGAATCAACCGGCACTCTCATGGTTGCATTTGTGGAGCCAGATCAAAAACCTTTCTAAAAAATATGTGTTTTATTAATATCTTGGACAAGTTCGTAAATCAGAAAAATCTGACACATGGTTAAATAACTAGAGGCTTTATACTAGAAAAAAAATTTGTTTTTTTAATACGTTATAACGGCCGTTTGGATACTAATATTTTTAAAATCTTCATAAATTTAGAATCTGTGGAAACATTTTAATCCGTGTCTTATAAATATTGTAACGATTCTTCGTTGGTTCTTTTAGATTATTGAGCAAATACGACAGTAAAAAGACAGATCTTTAGTTGACAAAATCTCAAACTGTATTTATCAACCAGTTATAGCAACTTCCGATTTTAATTACAATAAATTCCAGGGTCTCCAATTTATGTACGATAAACTTCACCGCTTTTCCACAATTTGAATCAATAATATTCGGAATCATAAGATCTGTATTTACTATTCCACTAAGTTCAAAATCTTTCACTATTAGTACCCAGGCTCAAGTACCACCGATTATTCCTTATACTTGCGAGTATTTATAAAACACTTTTAATTGCAAAATTAAAACTGACTATCTCATATTTTGTGCGCTTATTTATATTCAAAAACGAATAAGCAGAAACGTCTGGTAACTCAGTTTTTGTTGCCAGTGTATTTTCTAGAAACTATAGGCCACACCTCCTTTTAATGCAAATTGTATTAGTTAAAAGGAGTTAACTTTTAATTCATGAATGCAGAATGTATTGGTTATTTATGATTAAATTAACCCATTCTGGACGAAGTTTATTACAATATAAACCTCTGCAGTTAGAGGTTTTGACTTGTTGGCTTCAACAAAAAAGTTTGCAACAATCCCCAACTACAATTTCCAAAAACCTTATAACAGTCAATGTCAACCTTATAACAGTCAAAAAAATAAAAGATTTGAATAGAAGAAATTAATTTTTTTTCTTAGAAATAAACTATTTTGATATTTTGCAGTAATTGCACGACATATGATATAGAGTAGGTTTGTGTCATAAATTGTCACACCCATGTTCTGTGGTAGATTTGAGCTAATTTTCTTTTTAAAATTTGTTCGATATCTGTTTGAAATTAGTTTGTTTTGTTTAAACTAATCTGATGCATCAGATTCTACTGGCATACAAAACTGTCTGATCTCGAAATCTACCTATTTCTAGCGGATATACGTGCCGCTTGGACTTTTTATTACCCTAATGTTGTCTATTTGTTATGCATATATGACAACGACTGACCATGTAACAGATATATTGATTGTAAAGTAACCATGATTCTATACCCGTGATGATGCCGTCTTAATAAAATATTCCAATTATATGAATTTTATTTATGAACAAGTGTTATGTTGCAAACCCCTGATTTTTTGTCAATTTATATTTTAACGATTGTTGTAGAATTAATACTAAAATAATTTTAATAAATATAAATCGGTCTACTTGTAGCCGTAATTTTTAATAAAAAATAAAAACCTAAGTATTGTTGCAAACCGTAAAAACCTAAGTATTGCATTCATGAGCCAAAAGTGAAATTCTTACCCCCACTTTTTTAGCATTTCTCGACGTTTTAGGACCTACTGATTCTAAAAAAGTAAAAAAAAATGCATGTCTGTCTGGACGGCCGTCACAACCGACGAAATCTAGAAAACGGCTGAAGGGATTTCAAAAAATTTTGATTCTAAAAATAGGTATACTTAATGGTAAAACCCGAATGGACGATTTATTCGATAGCTGTCCCGGAAGTGTGTCGAAAAAAATCGTCAAGTATGTCAAAACAAGGAAATTTGCATATCTTTTGCTTAAAAAACGTTCATTTTAAGTGATTACGAGTAGGAACATTGAATTTGAGAAATTTTGATAGTTGGGATTGGTATGTGAGACCAAAATCTAGATTTTTGCATTCTAAGTTTGTCAAAAAAAAGTTGTCAAGTGTGTCAAAAGAATGATTTTCATTTTTTTTACACAATTTTTTGGGAAAAAATGAAATTAATTATTTGTATGACATGAAATTTTATTATTATTATTGAGAATTATTATTATAAGTTTGTAAAAAAAGTTGTCAAGCTTATCAAAAGAAAGATTTTACCTCGATTTATTTATTTTTTACCCAATTTTTTGGAAAAAATAAAATTAATGATTTGTTTGACATGAAATTTTATTATTAATATACAGAATTATGGCATTATAAGTTTATCAAAAAAATAATGTCAGGTGTGTCAAAAGAATTATTTTCATTAATTTTTTTTAGAACATAATAAAATTAGACGTAAAGTCAATATGTTGTTATATTTTTGGTTAGGAAATATAGACAACTTTAGGGGAATTTTTAATTTCGGATTGGTTTTTGTGAACAATTAAGCTTAAGTAATAAGTACATATTGGAAATTACTTGAATTTTGCAGTTCGAAATAACTTTTAATTTTCTCTAAAAGTCCTTTAGAAAAATTTTTTTTGTGTTTCGTGTCAGGATTCGAACTACATTCATCAGTTTTTCATCTATGATTACATATTGAAAATGGTATTTCTTTGGTATTTTTTGTATTAAATTTCTAGATATTACGATGTGTGAATTCATAGGATGAGAGAATATTTCGTCAACATCTAAGTCAACATTCTAATCAACATCCTAAGTCACGAGTGTAAAGTCATTATTGATTGTTGCAAATCAATGCGAATCTTAATATCTGACGTAAAGTCAATATGTTGTTATATTTTTGGCTAGGAAATATAGACAACTTTAGGGGAATTTTTAATTTCGGATTGGTTTTTTGTGAACAATTAAGCTTAAGTACCTATTGGAAATCACTTGAATTTTGCAATTCGAAACAACTTTTCATTTTCTCTAAAATTCCTTTAGAAAATTTTTTTTGTGTTTCGTGTCAGGATTCGAACTACATTCATCAAAGGCACTTTGTTCAAATCCCGTGTGTCTTACACATCTTAGCCAAGGCGGCGATGACGAAACATATTTTAATTTTGATGTTCAGATAATTTCTAAATTGAAACTTTATCATTTTTCATATTTACTTAAGTTGAATTTTTCACCTATGATTACATATTGATGACTTTACACTCGTGACTTAGGATGTTGATTAGAGTGTTGACTTAGATGTTGACGAAATATTCTAGAAATATTCTCATCCTGTGAATTTACACATCGTAATATATCTAGAAATACCAAAGAAATACAATTTCAATACAATTTCTTTTTCAATTTCAATACAACTTCCTTTGACTTCCAAGTCCTTCCTGCGGTTTTCAAGATTTCGTCGGATGTGACGGCCGTACGGCCGGCCGGACGTCCGGCAGACAGACATACATTTTTTTTGTTTTTTTAGAATCAGTAGGTCCTAAAACGTCAAGAAATGCCAAAAAAAGTGGGGGTAAGAATTTCACTTTTGGCTCGAGAATGTAATTCTTAGGTCTTTCAGACCGAAGTAATAATTGCTTTTTATGTAATAAAATAAATGCTTTTTTTATATAAGCCGTCTAAAGCTTGCCTGTTTATTTGTACGTCTCTCATACAAACTTGACTTTCCATGATAATGGTGACAGTGGTGGGATATTGTATTGTACGAAAACATCGCATATCTTAACCAAGAGTCCCATTCAAGTAAATCTTCAAGTTTCTCTGAAAATTGACGCAAATTTGTGACGAGATGACTTCCCAGGTAACAATTTAACCTAGGTAATCATTGAGTAAAGCTTTAAAAGAGGAATTTAAAATGGAAGGGGAAATTTAAAATTCTTGAACTATGCATGAGAAAAGTTTTATACAAGCTCTACTCAAGGAGAAAAGGCGTATGAAAAAATATTCTTTATTCAAGAAGACATATATAATGCTTTATACATGTTTTACATAAGTGTTTGAATAAAGTTGTACAAAAGTTGTTATTCAAGGCTTATTCAAATACTGTCAAAATTACTTGAATAAAGTGCCTGAGTAAATCTTTACTCAAGAGAATTACTCAGTGCCTATTCAAGAAGCGATGCCACTAAAAAAAAATTGGTGATTCTTTCCTTTAGTTATTTTGGCTAATTGGCGCATTAAACTCCTTTTTTTTGTATATTGCTGCTATTGAGTTAATCTTTTATCGGAAATTACAATATATTTTACACATTTCGCATCTTTACAAACGCCTGTAGCGGGGATCGAACTCATAACCTTTGATTCTCCAGGACCGTACGCTATCCACTTCTCTATTTAGCAGCTGTCATAAAGAAAATTGAAACTTTATCACTATTGTTTAACAAATTATTTGTACACATTTCAAGTTTCGGACCACTACCACGACTATGAATTAATTTTTATTCAAACATTTGATTAGGAATGCATATAAAAGTGTAAAAATGGTTTCCTAAAATGAGAATATATGGGTTTTTGTTAAAAATAATATTGGTTATGATTGAGGATAATCTCGAAATGAAAATAATTTTGCGTATTCATTTACGATATCTACGCATGTGTTTCCATTCAATTGTACGATTAAAAATGATTAAAGAATAAAAATAAAATAAAAAAAAGGAAAAGGAAAATAAAATTCATAAATAAAAACGTGCCTGGCAGGAATCGAACACAGGCCCGATAACGACTTCCTCATCGTTTACACTTACGCACTCGTTCATTAAATCAATTTCCACGACAGGAATAAAACGTTACTCAATACAGAATAAAAGCATTACTCAAGCCTCGTAAGGGGTATAGTATGCTGTGGTTGGCATTACGATCAGTTGCACAATTTGGCTGGTTAATAAAAAAATGTTAAATGATAATATTAAGTAAACGTTCTACGTTATATTTTCCATAAGTCAGTTGCAATCTGTTGCAAGTTTTGATATAATTTTTTCCCAAGCAAATTGCGCACAATATGGCGATTACATACATTAAATACAAAAACGAATTGTATGACAAATTATCATCAGTTTATTTATTTGTTGACCAACTCAAATCATTATATAAACCATCATCAGAAATGGTAAATCTCAATCAATATATAAACCATCATCAGAAACGTTTAATTAAATGGTTGCGGAATAATGACAATTGCAAATTTCCATTGACGAAAATATCTCTACTATTTTGAAATAATCTTTTGTATTAATCAATAATAGTTTGTTAAAGTTCTTAAAGGCTTGTTAACTTTTTAAACGCATCGATAAGTATATTTAATAAAAAAACACACAATCGCGAATTAAACAACGAATTGTCAAAAATATTGACAGATCGATTTGCTGTAAATCTTTTAATATTCATTGAAAACAGCCGTATATAAGAAATATTACTTGAGTAACAATTTTCTTGAATACTACTAAAATTATTATACATAAATAAAGTCGTATACAATGAACTATCCTTGGGTAAGAATCTTCTTGGATTCTTCCTAAAAGTTGTACTTTAATAAAGGTTTATATAAGGGATAGAATTCTTGAGTAAAAACATCTTGAATACTACCTTAAAAGTTATATGTGAATAAAACCTTATAAAAGGTATTATACTTGAGTAACATTTGCTTGAATATGCCCTAAATACTTATTATTGAATTAAGCTTTACTTAAGGAATTATATAAGAAACTTAGTGAATCTAGTCTTTTACAAGCTTTTATTAGGTAAAGCTTGAATAATATGGTCTTACACAATGCTTTCTCAAGTTAAGTTGGAATAATTTAAAAAATTTAGGCGAAATTGTTACCTGGGTTAGGTTCACCTTCATCGATGACTGCGAAATCGATGAAGATGAACCAAAAATACAAATTAGATTAGTTACTAATGCTTATTCTACTGTTTCTATGTCCTGGTTCTGAATTGAAACTGCTAAGAAATATTTAGTTAAGTCAAAATGCATAGTCACTATGTTTTGTTATTTGAAAACATCGAAGGTAATGAGCCGTCTATGTACAAAAATACTTTTTTATTCGCCTACGTATTAAAGTGTTACTTTATTACTTTGATTTGCGGCTTTAAAGTATCACTTTTCAACTATTTATTTTGTTGTCATAGCTACGTCCAAAAAAGTAAAAAGCATTTGTATTTGTTTAAATTCTATGAAAAATAAAAATGTTTATCAAAGCAACCCTTAAATTCAAAATTTCATTATCCAATTAAAATAGTTGTTATCATTTGTTGTCATAGCTACACAATAATTTGGAAAAAATAATAAATATTTTGTCAAAGGTTACTTGTTCCACATATTTTTATTTTAAAATTTATGAAAATTTATAATTTTAATTTAGAATAAACCAATTTTCTTAAAATATTTTGCTTGCGGCGAATAAAAAATAGTATATGATGCACGGACGTAAGCTATTTTGGACTTAATGTGGGTTCACATCCGTCCAAAATCTTTAGCTTTGCGTACTAGTATCATAATGTACTATTTCAAATGCTTTAGATGAGCTTGATGTAATTTTTAGAGGTTGTTTGTCTTTCAAGTGTGTTTTATTTTTCTGAAGAAATTCACAATTTTTTATATAATTTTGGATTCTGCTTAACATATTTTTGAAGTAATAATAACTTTTAATCCTGTTAAATGTTCAATAAAGCCCTTGGTGGCCACCGAGTGGACTATTATGAAACTTTTATGACAATTTCTATTTTTGCTAGTGTTTTTAGGAATTTTATAGCATTGAAATCTAAGTCCTTATCCTCATGACCAAAGACGTTAAGTCTATCGTGTAAAGATTTGTTTTGACTTTTGAGTATTTGCTGTGATTGTTTGTGTTTGATTGCGTATATTGATCTGATTAACTCTTTTTTTGATAACATTAATTACAGTACCTCGGCCAACTTATTTAACCATAATATGAATACGGGTTTATTTAATATTGTCTATTTGAATATTAGAAGTTTGCGTAAAAAATTTGCGGATGTTGAATTGATAGGGCAGTCGCCAAAATTTCTTAAAATTCAAGCCTTTTTACTAACAGAAATCTCGATAAAAGAGTGCGAAAATTTTTTGTATAATATGGAAGGTTACAATGCGTTTTTTTCGAACAGGGCCAAAGAATATGGCGGTTGTGCGATTTATCTTCGATCCTATTTAAAAGCCATTATAGTACACTCTGAAGAATTCGAAAATAATAACTTTCTTGTTGTTAAACTTATTAGAGAAAAATTTCATTTAATTGCCGTTTATAGAGCTCCTAGTTCGAACATCAAAAATTTTCTAATCAAATTTACTACCATTCTTCAAAATTATCCCAAAAGCATAGTTATGGGAGATTTTAATATAAATTTATTAAACAATAATGTGGATGTTCAATCTTATTTAAATGAAATTTACTCTTATGGTTTTGCCGTGCTCAATAAAATTGATGTCAATTTACCAACGCGTGTATCTTCAAACTCTGTTTCAATTATTGATCATGTTATTACTGACCTGTTTCAATGGAACTTTGATTTTTCTATTATTGATTCTTCTTTATCTGATCATAAGCTTATAATTCTTGGTTTAGATTGCTCTTTGACTCGGGATAGTTTTCAACAAACAAAATCTATCCTTGACTACGAAAACTTTGCAAGCACATGTGACTGGGAAAGCATTTATAACTGTGGATCTTTTAATGAGCTTATTCATGTACTGAAAGCCACAATTTTAGAAAACTCGCGAACAATAAAAGTTTATAACAGGAAAAATAATAAAAAGTGGATGACTCCTGAAGTACTGCGTTGCATTTATAATCGCGAAAGATTTTTTAAGTATAAAAAAAAATTACCTAATAACGAATATATTTCTAATCAATATAACCTATTTAGAAAATTGGCCAGAAATAATATTTTAGCAGCAAAACGAGAATTCAATAGCAAACAACTTGATAACTGCAAGGGGAATCCGCGAAAATTTTGGAATTTTCTCAAAGAAACGGTTTTTAATAAAAAAGCAAGTAAATCGGATAAACTATCGATAGATATTGATGGCGTTATTATTAATCATAACTTTATCATTGCAAATGAATTCAATAACTTTCTTACAAAAACTCATTTTTCGTTGCAACCTAATGATATTATTAATTTAAATTATAGTAATATTGTCCTTGATTCTCCTAATAGTTTTTCAATTTGTCATACTGGAAATGGAACATTTAATTCGTAATCTAAAAAATACTACTTCTTCCGGTCCAGATATGATTTCAGTAAAATTTGTAAAACATTTTAGTAACAACCTGTGTCCGATTTTAGTTCAATTGATAAATGAGTCCATTAGCAGAAACGAGTTTCCTGATGTTTTAAAATTGGCTAGAGTTGTCCCTGTGTTCAAATCCGGTTGTGCATTGACCTTAAGTAACTATAGACCGATTTCAGTCCTAAATGTTTTTTCGAAGTTATTTGAAAAAGTTATTGCGACAAGACTTTTATCTTTCCTTTCTGATGAGAGAGTTATTTCGGATATGCAATATGGATTTTGCAAAAATTCTAACACAACGTGTGCTTGCCTTGCTCTCACGGATTTCATTAGTAAATATTCTTTTTGTATGGTTTACCCAAAATAAATTATCACTTAATACTTCTAAAACAAAATTTATGGTTTTTGAAAAACGTAATGTTGATAGTTCCCAGCATGACAACTATTTTATCTCTTATTGTGATAGTACTATTGCTAAGGTTAATAGTTTTAACTATCTGGGCCTCCAATTAAATGCTAATTTCAAGTGGAATGATCATATTTGTCACATTAAAGGTAAAATTGTTCCTTATATTTTTGCACTTAAGAAGATTAGGAATATTGTTCCTTTGGAATGCTTAAAATCAATTTATAATGCTTACATTTTGTCTCATTTAGTTTACTTGAATCCTGTTTGGAGTGGTGCCTCAAAGTTTTTATTACATGATCTATTCATACTTCAAAAAAGGGCTATGTAATACGTACGGAACCTACCTATTCGCTATCCTACAGCTCTGTTATTTGATGAGTTTCTTCCTTTGAATATCTTAATTGAAAAAGAACTTCTCATCGTTATTTACAATATAATAAACTCCCGTATAAAACATAGTTTTTCCATAACTCGTGCTTGTGAGATTCATAGTCATTATACTAGGAGGCGTTCGTTTTTCCTTCCGGAGTTCTTTTTGTCTTGTGCGTCTAATAATAATATTTTATATAGAGGGCTGCCTAAATTTAATCAACTCCCAACTTTAATAAAGAACGGAACTAACTTTAATAAATTTAAAATTAATATAGTTGCTCACTTACGTGGAATTTTTCTTGATAATTGATAAACTCGTTTTCTATTATTTTTTTTTTTTTCTCTTTTTCTCTTTTTCTCTTTTTTTTTTTTTTTTTTTCTTTTTGAGATTATTTCTGTTACTATTTTGTTGATACTTTTGTTATTTTTGTACTTGTTGTAATTGTTATAATTGTTAATTGTTAATTTTTATTGATTTTCTGTAATGTAATTGTAATTTGTTATTAGTATGCCATGCAATAGCATTTTTGCTCATATGGCTATTTAAATTGTTAGGTTTCTTTTACTTAACAATAAAATAAATAATAATAATAAATAATAATAACTATATGAAAAACAAGTAATTCAAAATAAACATTGTTTTATTAAAAGAGGTACATGAATTGCTTTTAAAAGTCATTCCATCACATAAGACGTCATTCCCTCACTTTTATTTTTTTAAATACACTCATATCTCTCATTAAACACGTTTATTCTGGGGACCACTATATAACTAAAATCGAGTGATATAAGTACTATAAATCGTAACAAAATATATATATATATATATATATATATATATATTATATATATATATATATTATATATATATATATATATATATATATATATATATATATATATATATATATATATATATTATAATATATTATATATATATATATATATATATATATATATATATATATATATATATATATTATATATATATATATATATATATATATTATATATATATATATATATATATATATATATATATATATATATATATATATATATATATATATATATATATATATATATATATATATATATATATATATATATATATATATATATATAATATATATATATAGATATATATATATATAAATATATATATATATATATATATATATTATATATATATATATATATACTATATATATATATATCTGTAGGTGGGAGGTAAACTACACCAAGTCACATTTTTAAAATTTTACAGGAAAGCCAAAAAACTGTTTGAAAATGGACTATTTACTATGGACTTGGACTATTTAAAATTGTTCTATCTCAAAAACTACACAAGTTAGGACTCAGTGCTTTTAACCTCTCGGTAGAGAACAAAATCCTGATTCTAACAGTATAAAAAAACGTATTTTGAAAAAATTGGACTTGGTGTAGTTTACCTCCCACCTACAGATATATATATATATATATATATATATATATGAGCAATTTCACGAAGATTCAACAACGTTTTGACTTGACCCCTTTTAATTTTGATTATTTTTTGTTTATAGATAGTCTTTGATAAATAAAAAATACAAGTTCTCTTAGAATTTTTTTTTTCGACCAGGGGTCTTCACAGGGTGCCCCTCAATTTTTGTTATTTTGTGATGTGAGTGCATTTTGACGAGCGATTGTAGAAAAACTACTCAATCGATTTTCATAAATGATATGTCGTTGAATAGGTATTAGAACAATGTTTTTAAAAATGTACACTGTTAATTTTTTGAAATAATTTTTAACGGTGTAACATAAGAAAAAAACGGTGTAATTGAAAAAAATGGCATAGCCTTTTTTTTTTTTTTTTAACTAAATTGAAGCTTTTTTTATATCTAACAACTTGTGAAAGTTTAGGACTAGCGTCATTTTTTGTTTTAGAGATAAAATTCGTTATGCATATGCCTGTCGGGAATCAGTTTTTTTTGTTCTGAAGGAAAATTATAAAAATGGCGATTTTTAGATTCAGATTTTCTTTTTTATGTTAAATATCAAATATTTTATTATTAAATGAACTTTTTAAAAAGCAATTTCAGTCAAGTTCAGCAAAATTTTGCGACATTTTGACTCGACCCTTTTTAATTTGGTTTATTTTGGTCTATATTTAAAAAAATTCTACTTGAAGCCGTATATTTCATTTATCAAAGGCTATCTATAAATATATATATATATATATATATATATATATATATATATATATATATATATATATATATATATATATATATATATATATATATATATATATATATAATATATATATATATATATATATATATATATATATATATATATATATATATATATATATATATATATATATATATATATATATATATATATATATATATATATATATATATATATATATATATATATATATATATATATATATAATATATATATATATATATATATATATATATATATATATATATATATATATATATATATATATATATATATATATATATATAAAAATTTTTTTTTTGTTTTTTCGTCTCCGCTTATCATATATAGTCGTTTGGCACAAAAAATTTTCCGAAATTCCGAGATGAAGCCCATTGCAATAGGTAGATTTTTATATGAAATCTATTTAATAAATAGAAATCATTCTTTTGACACACTTGACGGCATTTTTTTGACACACTTCTAATACAATAATCAAGCTCCTGATTAGTCTCACATACTAATTCCTCAAGTCTCCTTCACATTCAATGCTGCTACCATTATCATCTAAAATGAATGTTTTTAAGCAAAAAATATGCAATTTTTCTTGTTTCGACATACTTACTGATTTCTTTGACACACTTCATGTCAAATTTAATGTTCAATTTTTCATGTCATGCAAATAACTACGTTTTATATTTTTATAATCTTTCTAGCCGAAAATGTTTCCCATAATATGTTTCTCAAAAAAGTTGGGAAACAAAATTACGGTCAGCAGACAGACGAACACTTTTTTTTTGCTTTTTTAGAATCGTTATCATTAATTTGGTGTGGAATTTAAATGAAACACCAAATGAACCTAATATGTACACATATAGGATCAAAATATATTTGAACTTTATTATATAACGGAACTTTGTAGATTAAATAGAGATAAATAAGAAATGACTAGCCTCTTCATAAGACCTCTATCAATCATTAATCCCGCTAAATTGATCGACCATGATGGTACTGATTATTTATACGAGATGTGCATCAGTGTCATGTATTTAGTTCTTTGTGAACATTACATCGTTAAAAACCAAAACTTACACTCGAATATATAAGGTCAAAATAAAGCAACAATAAGTTTGTGTCACTCAAAATTGAGCAAATATGAGATGTTGTTTTTGCAAAGACAAAGTCATTCTCTTTCAAATAGATCTGTATTTGAGATCATGTGATGGAAATTTTGAGTAAGCATTTGCTTATGTGGGTGAACAATGTATATTTGAAAGGAACTGAAGATAGAAAATTCTTGCTAATCAAACATCGGGCACTTTGTTCGATCAAATCAATTTTTAGTTTCAATGTAAAAGAGAAATAATCATTTTTAATATTGTGTTTGAACTAAAATTGCTTAATTATCTAAAAGATTTGTGTGATTTTTAAATTTTAAAATTGAAAAAAATAATAGAGAAATTTACTGACGAATATTTGGTATATGGTTTACCAAACTTTTATTTGTGAATCGTAGCCTGGGACGGGGAATTTAAAATTAGTTCTTCTACATCGGATGTTATTACACAATTTAATTGTAAAAATTTTAAATATCATAAAGATTATTATTATGGTGAGAACGTGCAATATAATTCCAGTTTTCACCCGCATGGAAGGACCAGTTTTTAATTGATTTATATTTATTTTTTATTTTTGATCTACGGTGACATCCCCGCGTGCTTCAGTCTCTTCTATCCCATACGAGATTTCAAATACCAATTGCAATATTAGAGAGATATCTCAAGTTGTGGAGTGTTTTCTGTCTTAGCTGTGGAGTATTCCTAGATGATGTCACCTTATTGCTTGCTCGAAGAAACGAGCCAACATATAACTCTATATCTGGGTTTTGATTATTGACTAGCAAACCCATATTAGTTTTGATATTGCATATTTTTAAAACAAAGTACCTCGGTTTTGAAAAAATTTAAGTATTGCATTCATGAGCCAAAAGTGAAATTCTTATCCCCACTTATTTGGCATTTCTCGACGTTTTAGGAACTATTAATTCTAAAAAAGCAAAAAAAATGTATGTCTGTCCTTCACAACCGACGAAGTTTAGAAAACCGCTGGACGGATTTCAACAAATAGGGTTACTCAATGGGAAGAGACGAAAGGACGATGTGTTCGATAACTGTACCGGAAGTGTATCAAAAAAATCGTCAAGTGTGTCAAAACAAGGAAATTTGCATATTTTTTTGCTTAAAAAACGAAACACTGAATTTGAAGAAATCTTGATTTTCGGGATAGGCACGTGAGACCAAAAACTAGATCATTGTATTATTAGTTTGTCAAAAAAAATGATGTCAAGTGTGTCAAAAGAAAGATTTTTATTTATTTTTTTACCCAATTTTTTGGAAAAAAATAAAATTTGTTTGACATGAAATTTTGCTATTGAGAATTATGGCATTATAAGTTTGTCAAAAAAATGTTGCCAGGTGTGTCAAAAGAAAGATTTTAATTTATTTTTTTACTCAAGTTTTTGGGAAAAAATAAAATCAATTATTTGTATGACATGAAATTTTATTATTGAGAATTATGGCATTAAAAGTTTGTCAAAAATGTTGTCAAGTGTGTCAAAAGATGTAATTGAGTACTGGGCCCATTGGAAACACCAATAGATCAGTAGAGGCAGGCCGCGCACCTAGCGAGGTTGATAACTCTGAACTAGCTTCAGCATGTGGGTTTGAGGAAGTGTACCTGCCACCCCAGCACAAATAAACAGTGTGCGCGTATTTCGAAAATCATTCAGATCAGAAACAAAAAGGAGACGTTGGCAGCCCTCAACGACGAAGAAGCCGTGACCGTCACGAACACCCCATTATTAAATGGCATTTTTGTAAGACATTAGGTAAGGTTAAAGGCCAAAATACCAGAACATATATATAGTAATACAATATAAGAAAGTGACTCACCCCATGATTTTAGCAGATCTAACTTCTCTCTACCTTCCTTATTCTTAGCCTATCATCATATGCATGTCAACTACCTAAAATAATTTGTGTTGGTTGCGCCAAACTTGCACTGATGATGGTAGAACGGAAATCCCAAAATATAACAAATCGTTGTACGTAATCGTTTATACTCCAACAAAATAATAATCAGCAACAATCAGCCATAGTCATACCATAATAATCAACAATAATCATACAACAGTAATTAGCAATAATTAGCAAAAGTCAGCCACAATCAGTAATAATCAAAAATTGTTGAAAAAATCGATGTAATGTTGCGTCAACTGAAATGGCTCTTGTTAAGCACAAATCATAAAACAACAATGAGCAATAATCATAAATTGTTGATAAATCGATGGAATTGTTGCGCCGAAATTGCTAAGGCAAATTTACCCTTCTTAAACAGTTTTTATGTTACAGATAGTTGATTTATAAAAAAAAATAATGTTCTATTAGTTATGAGTGACCTTTTATTTTTGTAGCTCAACAGTTTACATTTAGCCACGCAAACCAAAAAAAAGAAATACATACTAACAAAAACCGAAACCACGAGTGTTGCGGTTAGGTATTTGGTTCATTCAAGTTTTATTTCTCTTTTTAACAAAACAACTTAAATAATTTTTTTTTGGAGCGAAGCTCCATTCTTCCCCGATTCGGATTTTCGATTGTCGCCATACTCCTCCCAAACTATTAAAGATATCAAAATGAAATTTTGCATGTAGGACGACATCTAGCCATAGATGGTTTACAAAAAAATATTGAAAATTAGACATACCACAGAGGAATAATCACCGAAACGGTTCCCAGAGACTTTCAATGGGCAAATTATCATCTTTTCACAATACTTAAACAAATTATTAAATTTTTTTTTGTTTTTTTTTTTTTTATTTTTTATATTTTTTTTTTAATTTTTATTTATGTTTTTTTTTTATTTTTTTTTTTAACTGCAGTGATATTGAAAGTCTGAAAATAAAAGTTTGTTATTAATTGATTTCAAAAAAATTTAATAACACACTTTTACCTACATTGAACAAGTTTGATCATGTTTTCAACCTGGACGAGGTTTTATTTGTTTCGTTCACCTTTTTTTCTGTGCTCTTTTGTTAACGTACTTTTTATAGACAAAATTCACGATACGATCGTTGTAGTCAGACATATCGGTTTCAAATCCGTTTAAAAAATGTTTCATTGATTTTCCACTAAATCTATGCCGGAGGTAGATGCAGCAATACTTACCACACATTAAACTGTAGCGATTTTATAGTTCTTTCGGATTGTAACATATCTTCGGACTTATCTTTTGGATTGAACACGTCTTCGCTCCTTTTTTTCAATTGCATTCTGCATTTATCACCTAGCATATATATCCTACAGATATCACATAAACTAAATGATTAATTCAATAGAGGTAAATTAGGCTACTCGTAATGTAATCATTTCTTTCTAAGACGAATAATTTTAATGATTTTTCTTTAAATAATTACACGGCATTTTGTATATAGATTTTTTTGTACTATCGCAATTGAACTAACTAACAATGATTTTCTTTTCTTAGTTCTCGGATGAGATTAAAATTTTACTATTATAATTTACACAAAACAAATAAATAACTTTGATTTTTTTAGTTACACGGCATTTTGTATTTTTTTATTTTATACTATCACAATTGTGTTAACCTTGGTTTTATAAACTGCACGGCATTTTGTATATTTTATTTGTACGATTACAATTCAGCTGACTAACAAATGAATTTTTTTGTTTTATTATTTCTCGGATGAGATTAAATTTTTTTTTCCTAATTACAAAACAAATAAATAACATTGATTTCTTTCTAACTATGCTCACAACTCATCAACATTATAATGACAGCTCATCAACCATTTAATCAGAACTCTCTCACAAATCTGTCGGATTCCAGTATTTATAACTACTAAAAACATCGAAATCGATGCGTTCGCAATCTATGTTTCAATAATTATAAATATTGTAATAAACTTCGTCCAGAATGGGTTAATTTAATCATAAATAATCAATACATTCTGCATAATGTTTCCCACATTCAGATTATGGCAACGATGAATTAAAAGTTAACTCCTTTTTACTAACACAATTTGCATAAATTTATGTAAATTAAATTTGTTATACAAATGTTTACATTAATGAATTAAAAGGAGGTGTGGCCTATTGTTTCTAGAAAATACACTGGCAACAAAAACTGAGTTACAAGACGTTTCTACTTATTTGTTTTTGAATATAAATAAGCGAACAAAATATCAGATAGTCAGTTTTTATTTTGCAATTAAAAGTGTTTTACAAATATTCGAAAATATAAGGAATAATCGGTGGTACTTGAGCCTGGGTACTAATAGTGAAAGAATTTGAACTTAGTGGAATAGTAAATACAGATTTTACGATTCCGAATATTATTGATTCAAATTGTGGAAAAGCGGTGAAGTTTATCGTGCATAAATTGGAGACCCTGGAATTCATTGTAATTAAAATCGGAAGTTGCTGTAACTGGTTGATAAATAAAGTTTGAGATTTTGTTAACTAAAGATCTGTCTTTTTACTGTCGTATTTGCTCAATAATCGAAAAGAACCAACGAAGAGTCGTTACAGTGGTGTCAGAAGTGGGATTATTGAAACAATGGTCAGGACAGTAAATATTAGTGATCTCAGCCAGACCCAGCTGAAGGACGAGTTGAGGAAAAGGAATGCTCCAATCCATGAAGCGAAGGCAGAACTTGCATTCCGGCTTCGTAAAGTTTTAGAAGAAGCAGGTGAAAACACAGAGGTCATAGAAATAGAGCCGGAGGAAGCTCCAGTTCAGAATGCCCCAACAATTGATCCGATGATGGTGTTGATGAAAGAAATGATGGCACAGCAACAACAACAACTTGCTGATATGATGGCCCGACAAGAGAAACAGGCAGCAGAACAAAAAGTAGAGCAACAACAACAACTTGCTGTATGATGGCCAAACAAGGAAACAACCACCAACAACAACTTGCTGATCTGATGGCCCGACAAGAGAAACAGGCAGCAGAACAAAAAGTTCTGGCAGCAGAACAAAAAGTAGAGCAACGACAACAGTTTGCTGATATGATGGCGAAGCAAGAAAGTCTACGTGAAGTAATCGAGTCACGTTTATCCAGCGCAGAGGTTCAAAATCAACAACATGAATAGGGAGCTGCGGAAAGTTACCGAAGAACATGAAGAGAAACTACGCAATCTTTCGAGTGAATTCCGCCAAGAAATAACACAAGTAAGGTCAGGTAACATGATCATTCCATCAACTACTTCAGCTCCAGCTAGAGTGAAAATACCTGCATTTGATGGATCTACATCGTATCAGGTATTTAAGATGCAATTTGAGATAGCAACAACTGGGGTTGATTACCAGCAAAAAGCAAATGCGCTTATATTGGCATTGAAGAGACCTGCTGCTGAAATTTTGCAGACACTATCAGCGACAGAGCGTGATTACAGCAAGCTAATGGAGGCCTTAGAAGTAAGATATGGGGAAAGTCATATGCAAGCTCTCCATCGCATGCAGCTAAAAGCATGAAAACAAGGAGTCAGCGAAACTTTGCAAGAATTAGAGGCTGACATTGTGAGACTGGTTAATCTGTCATATCCGAACTATAACGTTGAACACCGAGACGAACTGGCAGCTGATACATTCATCAATGCTCTTCGAGATGTACAAATGAGAAATCAGCTGTATCTAAGCGGGAAGAAACTACCTGCGGAAGTCTTAGCATTGGCCCTACAAATGGAAGCTGGAAAAAGAGCGCTTGGCTCAGATAGAGTACGTCAGATGGAAGTTGCTAAAGAGCCACTAAAAGCAGCGCTTGATGTAGTGATCATTCGTGTCAAAAGTCTGGGAGATAAGCCTGAGCGAAATCAACGAAGAAGATCGAGCAGAGTAAGATGCTGGAATTGTGGGCAGTTAGGGCACATTAGACGGGAATGCAAAACACTAGTAGCAGCAAAAGAAGGAGTAGTTCCAGTCCAGATGATGAATCTCTCAAACAAGCAAGTGGATGTCAAAAAGGGAGGAGATTTTCGCGTTGAACACCGCAAAGGAAGAATACATTGTAACGCTGACGATCTTTCAAGAAGACCCTGTATTGAGGAGCGCAAGTCATGTAGCAGGACTGAGAGAAAGGAGGCAATGAAAGTCAATGAAATCAAATTAAGTTCCAAACTCCTGACGATTGGTGTACCGAGGCATTTAAAAGAGAGCAGCTAAAGGATCCAGCTATGGCTCCAATATTGAAATGGAAAACCGAAGGAAGGCGACCGGAGTGGAAAGAGGTAGCACCTTTGAGTACGGAGGTGAAATGCTACTGGGCGCAATGGAACTCACTATTGATGGACAACGGGATACTAAAAAGAAATTGGGAGTCCGCTGATGGAAAGAAAGTGTTGGAACAGCTGGTGTTGCCATTAAGTCGAGTAGAAGAGGTACTGGGAAAACTACAGGGAAGTATTTCTGGAGGACACCTGGGAGTCAATAAAACCCTGGCTAAAGTAAGGGAGAGGTTTTACTGGGTAAGGTATCGAACCGACGTAGAGCAATGGTGTCGGCGATGTGATACTTGTGCAGCAAGCAAAGGACCAAAAACTAGAAGTCGAGGAGAGATGCAACAGTACAATGTGAGTGCCCCAATGGAGAGAATTGCTATAGACATCGCGGGGCCATTTCCGGAAACGACAAAAGGTAACAAATACATCATGGTGGTCATTGATTACTTTACAAAATGGCCAGAAGCTTATGCAATACCGAACCAGGAAGCAGTTACGGTCGCGGAAACATTAGTCAATGAATGGGTTTGCAGATATGGAACACCGCTCGAGTTGCATACCGACCAGGGAAGGAATTTCGAATCTCAACTGATGGAAGAGCTGTGCAGAACACTCGACATTAGAAAAACACAAACTACACCTATGAACCCACAATCGGATGGCATGGTAGAACGATTCAACCGAACCATGGAAGAACATTTGTCGAAGGTAGTGGAAGCCAACCAAAGAAATTGGGATAAGGATCTTCCGTTATTCTTGATGGCCTATCGTAGCGCAGTGCACTATACGACATGTGAAACGCCAGCGAATATCATGTTCGGAAGAGAACTACATCTTCCTAGTGACATCGAGTTCGGCATCCCTGGAGGTCTGGTATCTACGAAAACAGATTATGTGGGACAACTAAGGGAGAAAATGAATAAAATCCATCAACAGGTTCGAGACCACATTAAGATTGCCAGTGACAAAATGAAAACCAGGTACGACATAAATGCAAATAGTGGCGGTTTTCAAGAAGGAGACTTGGTATGGCTATACAACCCCAGGAGAACTAAGGGAAGATCACCCAAGCTGCAGCCAGATTGGGAAGGTCCATATAAAATAATCAAACGAATTAATGATGTTATCTACCGCATCAAAAGGGACCCCATACCAAGATGAAAGTGATACATCTGCAAAGGTTGGCACCGTACCAAAGTAACAGTACCAATGCGATAGCTGATATTGTTCGGGACGAACAAAACTAAATGGAGGGCAATGTAATAAACTTCGTCCAGAATGGGTTAATTTAATCATAAATAACCAATACATTCTGCACAATGTTTCCCACATTCAGATTATGACAACGATGAATTAAAAGTTAACCCCTTTTTACTAATGCAATTTGCATAAATTTATGTAAATTAAATTTGTTATACAAATGTTTACATTAATGAATTAAAAGGAGGTGTGGCCTATTGTTTCTAGAAAATACACTGGCAACAAAAACTGAGTTACCAGACGTTTCTGCTTATTTGTTTTTGAATATAAATAAGCGAACAAAATATCAGATAGTCAGTTTTTATTTTGCAATTAAAAGTGTTTTACAAATATTCAAAAGTATAAGGAATAATCGGTGGTACTTGAGCCTGGGTACTAATAGTGAAAGAATTTGAACTTAGTGGAATAGTAAATACAGATCTTACAATTCCGAATATTATTGATTCAAATTGTGGAAAAGCGGTGAAGTTTATCGTGCATAAATTGAAGACTCTGGAATTCATTGTAATTAAAATCGGAAGTTGCTGTAACTGGTTGATAAATAAAGTTTGAGATTTTGTTAACTAAAGATCTGTCTTTTTACTGTCGTATTTGCTCAATAATCGAAAAGAACCAACGAAAAGTCGTTACAATATCATTGCTGGGCAAAAATATAGCAAACACAGTCGCAACTGATAAAACATCCTCAGAACAAGATTTTACTTCGGTTTATTTATTTTTTACCCAATTTTTTGGAAAAAATAAAATTAATTATTTGTGTGACATGCAATTTTATCATTATTATTGAGAATTATGGCATTATAAGTTTGTCAAAAAAATAATGTCAAGTGTGTCAAAAGATCATTTATTTTTTTAGAAAATAATAAAATTAGTTATTTGTATGAAATGAAATGAAAATGATATTATTATTATTGAGAATTTTATTGCATTATAAGTTTGTCAAAAAATATTGTCAAGTATGTCAAAAAATGATTTCCTTTATTTTTTTAGCCAATTTTTTGTATGACTGTTGTATGACGTAAATTTGACATAGAAATTTTTGAATTTGTTATAAATTTTGAAATATTTTTGGGATTTCGAAAAAAGTTTGTATATTTGATTTTGTAATAATTTTTGCAATATTATTAGAATTTTGTAAAAAGTTTGCTTATTGTATCATCGTTTCTCTAAATTATGTTAATTTATGATCTGTAATGATTTTCCGGCAACGTATTGGTGTTTCGTGTTAATTTTGTAATAAATTTCTAAACAGAGATAAAAAAATACATGTACTTTAACAAAGAGTTATGTTCGACATACATCGCTGCCGATAACTAAAAACAATGCCCTCATAAAAGTTTTATGTCGAAAACTGTATCAAAATCCTTAACCAAAACCGAAGTCTTGATATCTTAGAGCTGTGAGATTTCAGTCCCTCCATATTTTGCTGTTTACCTTTTATTTTATTTTATTTTATTTATCATGAAACCTATGTCATATTTTGTACGTGATAGGATTTTTGTGTAGTTATCCATTTTTTAACAAAATATATAAATCATATACCCATTAGTGGTCCGCAGAAAATGTTTAGAGGTCCGCAAACTTCTTTATGTTTATAAATTACAAGTTACAATTTTGTATTATTCGAGCGCAATTTTCACTCCTCAAATGTGAATAATTTTTCACAAATTAAATTTTTTGTCCTACCGTAGCATAAAAAAAAATCTATTTTCATGCAATTTTAATATTTTGTGGAGAATGTGGAAAACCACTGATGTAAAATAATTTGTTACTAAATAACAAATTGTTGTTGCTATGGTATTTTCATGTAATTTGATAAAATATTAAAATCAATGCAATCATGATAAGAAAGAATAAGAATTTCGAATATTATGTTGTCGATTTTAAATTTAATAATCTATAATAAATATCGTTTATATATTTATTATTGCAGAAACAGTTGTATTTCCTACGCGAGATGAAAACGCTTTACGTTTACGTTAAGAAATTTTCACTCAGGAAAAATATCAAAATATCAAAATATTTTACTCTTACGAGTAAGAACGATAATAAAAATATATAGTATATATATTTTTAATATCGTTCTTACTCGTAAGAGTAAAATTTTTATTTTTTTTATTATTTTATTATTTTCTTTCATTCCATATGCAGAAAATTAGTATTTATTGCATAATTGGAAAAACCATTCAGAGAGATAATCTATTTTTAATTTTAATACTAAGCAAAGCATCGAATTTGAAACAAAAATTAAATGAGTGAAAAAAAAGAATTAACGAATCCATTGGGTTCAAAATATTCTGAATTACAGTAGTGATCTTGTAATGAGCATTTTTTTTTTAATAAACAGTGTTGTGTAGTAGGAATTACAAAATGTGTTACAACAACACATAGATACCTTTTAAGACCTAAGTCCCACAACAACATGCGTCTTGAGGTATAGGTGGACGCTTTTTTTAAATCTTTGTGGATTGAAGGCACTCGAGACTATTTTTTACACTCGAGACTATTATTTATTTTTATTGATTCGTCTTATATATTATACATGGTATACATTGATAACTATACCAATTATCTTCGATTTGATCAGGAATTTCCTTATCGTAAAAATAATCTCACTATATATTGTGTTGAGATTTTTTGATCAATCTTATTAGTTTCAAGACGAGATATTTTCACTGTTTTAACGCGGGATTATGAAGATTAATAAAAATAGTATAATATAAATATAGTATAAATATAATAAAAATAGTTAAAAGAATAAGTTTTATTCAACATCTCAGTTATTAATCTAACTTTGAAGACGATTATTTATTATACATATTATTTTTCAAATGTCAAAATATGTATTTTTAGGTTTGGCGCTTGTTCTTTTCCAAATGATTTTCATAGTCAACGTGCATGCTCAACAAGCTAGGATTTAAACATTGGGATTTAAAAAATTTTTTAAATATTTTAGCTTTACTATTTTTCTTATTTGTAGAAAATTTTCTTCAAAATGAAAAATATCGTAAGTGTGGTCTTGCATGCCCAAGTGAATGTCATAATCCATCGCCAAGAATATGTGCGTAGAGGGTTGTTTTGTTAGAATGTTAGATTGTGAAACGATTCCTATATGTATTTAGTTTTCACCATTTGACCATAAATTTAAAATATTAGTCTAAAGGAAGCAGGAAGATATATATCATAACATGAAAACATTTTTAAGGTAGAGATTTATCTTCAAACTAAATAATATTTAAAAACTATAAATAAAGGCAAATTTCAAACCAAATCGTGATTTATTGGAACATTAAACTCAGCAATAAAACAGTGGGACAGCTTTACAATAAGTATCTAAATCTTTGACTATTTGTTAGATTTGATTAGAACACAAACCGAAAATTTTTGATTTTCTTGATGGATTTGGACCACAAAATTTCACTTCGGTCTGAAAAACTTAAGTATATTACAATCTAAAGCCGAAAGTGAAAATGTTTCCCCACTTTTTTGGTATTTCTCGACGTTTTAGGTCATAACGACTGAAGGGGTTTTAAAAAGCAAAATTTCTAAAAATAGGTTATCTTAATGGGAAGAACCGAAAGTACGATGGTTTCGATAGATGTACTAGAAGTATGTTGAAAAAATTATAAAGTGTGTCAAAAAAGCAATTTTCATGTTTTTGAAGTGAAAACTTTTTTTGGTGCACCACACAGATTTTTTCGTAGGCAGTAAGTTAGGCTGATCCGTCATGCTCTGAGGTGAAAAAAAAAAATAATAATAATAAAGAATCTACCTATCATTTCTTAACGTTTCAAATTGCGTTGTGGATATCGTGCTCGACTGATGTGATGTAGGTAGTGAGTTTCAATCCCTGGTGTGGTACATATTTTTTTATTGTTTTTTTTTTAATTTTTATTAAATACCATTAAAATTATTTTCTTTTTATTTATGAATTCATAAAACTAATAAAAATTTCTTTATACGAATTTTAAAAAATTGATCTATAACGCAGTTTTTTAAAGTTATATTGCTACTGTCTTTTGCAATTTACATTCGAGTCATCATGCTAAATAAATATTGAATATATATAAAATTGAAAGTATGTATGGCTGTTTATCCTTTATGCATTAATACATTAATCATCATGAAAATTTGTGAAGCTGTTCTGTACGCTTAATTTGCTTTTTATTTAACTATCGTTTTAAACGGTAGTTTGCTTTGATCAATGTTTTTTTATTGAACATAA
>CAVNZG010000568.1:363247-486153 GCA_963693315.1 Diogma glabrata
TGTAATATTTAAACTTGTTGATCTATGGGTGTGACAACCACGAGTACTTTAGTCCCTGCTATTGGCATATGAGTACTATTTTGACAATTATTTGGTTTACATTGTGAGGTTAGTGTGTGTAGTTAGCGGTTTATCGTTCTGACTTGTTTCTCATTTATTCTACTAATACGATCCAAATACTACTAATACGATATCAATTGATTGCGATTGCCAATGAAGTTTTCACTTCTGCCGTGCGGTCTTAACCACCACACTCTCTGTTTTTTTGTCTTAAAAAATGTTTATTTTCAATCGTAATGAATCTGGAAAAATCTTTATGACCGGCATTTTTATGTGAGACCAGGAACTTGATTATTATGTTATAAGTGTGTCAAAAAAAATCATTAAGTACATCAAAAGAATGATTTTCACATATTTTGTTTTCCAATTTTTTTGAGAAACATATTATGGGAAACAATTTCGACTAGAAAGATATAAAAGATATAAATTTATTTCGGTAAGATTTCATCACTCCTAAACAATAGGAACAATTAGAAAATATCAGGTTGTTGCAGATTAAATATTGTTTTTTTATAAAGGTTGTAATTAGTAAACAGAATTCCCTCCTTTTTTCACTGTTGCCGATTAGGTATAGCTGGAAAATGTTAGCTTGTTGCAGACGTTGCAGACGATGTCATTTTTTCCAAAACATATTAATAACTTTTAAAAAGAAGCATTTATACTTGATGGAGAGGTTTTCTAAAAAGTTTTTTGGACTTATAAGAACAATGGGATGGACAATATCAGGTTGTTTTTCACAAAAGATGTGAACAGAAGTGTTTTTCACAAAAGAATAATTGAAAAGAAGCATTTAGAGTAAAGCGAGAGGTTTTCTAAGATGGTTGTTGACAGTGGCGTAGCTAGCATGGATGGCACCCATTGCGCATATTGTGGTGTCACCCCAAGATTGAAAACTGCCAATATTAATAAAAAGCAAACAAACGTAATTTATAATTTTATTTAATTAATACAAATGAGCATCTTCTTATATATTAATACGCTAGATCAAAACTTTGTGGAGCCTAAGGCTTTTTTATTCACAGATGGATTCATTTCAAATTTTCACAGCTAACTGATATTAGTGTAACCTATAATCGGATTCGGATTCACACAAATCGGATCATAAATAAAAAAGTTATTATATACGGAAAACTTTTTATATACATATGCATTATAAGTTTACATACATATAAAAACGAAATTAAAAATTTATTTTATTTTTTTATATTTTCTTTTTTATATATTAGCGAACAACGAACAACAAAAACGAAACTTTTTTTTCTCATTCATTTCAGTCGTCTTTTGTCTTTGAACAAAGGACGGTTTTCGAGTCGTCGGAATAAAAGAGATTATATGCGTAATATGCGTAATAATGTTGATTTTATGAATGATATTTTATGAATGATATTTATGATGATATTTTATGAATGATATTTCATTTCAGTTTATTTATTTTCTTTCATTTCAGTCGTCTTTTGTCTTTGAACAAGGACGGTTTTCGATATTATTTCAATTATTTTGTTTATTGATATAAAGATATTTGCGTAATATTTTTCTTTGTTTTCTTATTATAGGAGGGCTATTATTTTGAAAACGTACATTTTTTTGTTGATTTTTAAATTTTTGATTTTAAAAAATCTGAAATTTTGATATTTTGTTGGTATTGACGAAAGGAAAAAAGTTGTTTCTGCTTTTATTTTTTGTGTACTCTGAATCCGCGTTATGCGCGGTTAAATTTTTGAGGCTTTTTCACGTAGTTTTGGTAATGGTTTAAAACTTAAAACTTTTTTTTTTTTATATTTACTAGGAGGGCCCGGCGTGCTTCGCTACGCTTATAAATAAAGTTTTTGCGTAGACATTGTGTTGACGTAGAAGCAATGATTTCAAAAAGGGGTAATGAGAAATGCTAGCATATAATTTTTAATTTTTCTTTTTAAATATATGAATGAAAAATAATCAGAACTCTAGCTGATCAGTTCGGATATATGAAAAATTAGCGATCAAATAAGTTAGTGATCAAATAAGCTTACTTGAAAACTTATTTGATCGCTAATTTTTCATATATCCGAACTGATCAGCTAGAGTTTTGATTATTTTTCATTCATATATTTAAAAAGAAAAATTAAAAATTATATGCTAGCATTTCTCATTACCACTTTTTGAAATCATTGCTTCTACGTCAACAAAATGTCTACGCAAAAACTTTATTTATAAGCGTAGCGAAGCACGCCGGGCCCTCCTAGTTATTATTAATAAGTACACTTGAAGAGGCCGAAATATGTAGTACTATCACATGATGGTGGCTTCAGTTTAAGATTTGCTACTTGTTGTACAACATGTGAAGTTGGTTAAGTCTTTTCAATATCTTGCAACCGTATTCCTTCTATGAAAACCAAAAGATTATTTGTGAGTATATAGATTTACAATAAAATTATGTTTTTGACGTATTATATAGCAGTACAAGAATATCTAGAAATATTTTTAACAGAGTCTGTTATACAGTTTCATTTGTCACACAAACAGACACTAAAAGGTTTCTTCACTAATTTGTTTGTATGTTAATGTTATTCTGTTTGACTTTTCTTCTGGTTAATTTATTTGCAGCCAAGACGTTTAGCACAGAACACAACATTGAATAATGACTAATGCGATGGGATCGTCTACGGTTTGTATTTTTTTGTTTATTTTATTTCTAGTTAGTTTGGTGAATAAATAATTGGCAGTTGCAAAATTATTAAAATAGTTTTTAGTTTATTTAGGTAGACACACAAATGAGAAAAGGGATGCGGCTATCTCGGTTCCGTTCTCTAAGCGATCACTTTTCAATATAAATTGTGTTTGATAAAATTGTTTTATTTCTTTGTATATCTAGAATAAGTGAATGATGTTTGTCGTTAGCTCTTGACGTAGTATGTTAAATAATTTATTATAAATAATAACACGTCACCTATTAAAATTGTTATTGCCTGAAGTAGAGAAAAAAACTTGATGTGTGGCAATGAACGGATTGAGAGAGTTGAACTCTTTATATATTTGGGAGTAGTGTTTGGCCCAAAATAATCAAATTATCTCAAGTAATCGAGCTTTCAATAATCAATTAATCCTTGTCAAGGATCACATTATGTGTTAACTAGCTAATACCATACTCAAGTTATACAAGCCATTGATTAGACTGATCCGTTGTGGGCTGCTGGTCACAAACGTGAAATTATCCATTTTTGAATGTAATATTGAACGAACGATGAAGAATAGAGAAATCGATATAATTTTGACATCAGGTAACTTTTTGGAGGTCCCGATTCAGCAGATTGCATCCGCTCCAACAGGATTGAATGAATTGGACATGTTCTATGGTCCGCTTAAATTGGATTTGGAATGATAAAAAATGTACAACAGTACCAAAAGAGGTAGACCACGACTCACTTGGATAAAGACCACCTGGAACCAACCACCTTAAAAAATTGATTTTTATGACTGTTATGAACAACTTGACTTCAAACTTTAACATAAACGCCACAAAAACAGATACGTCTAGTTATTTTAATACCGCTTGTTTTTTTAAATACAAGATGTCTTTAGTTAAGAATATAAAAACGACCCCTACCACTTTGTTCACTATCACTAAAAAAAACTAATCAGTTCCTTGCCATACATATTTGCATTTTTTCCAAAGTGTCTCCAAAATTCATTCACGAACGAATGTTGTATGTTCCCAACAAACATTAGAACAATAAACAGGTGTGCGGGAGGCCCCAATCACTTATCCCAATATTGTCCAAAAACTAATCAGTTCTTTGTTATTTAAGTCTCCATCTTTTTTCAAAGTGTCATTAAAATTGATTAATGAATGTAGTCTGTATGCTCCCAACAAATTTTAAAAACAAAGTGGGAGAAGTCAGAAGTTGTATGGTAGACCCCCTGCCACTTTAATCAAAATGTCCCAAAAGATGATAATTGACTAATTGAAACCATTTCCATAGGTTTCATCATAATCACTTCATTATTGTTGGCTGTAGTGTGCATAAATACACTGAACAAACTTCAAATAATTACAAAAAATAATTTTTTACCCGAAATAAAATACCAGAAGTTGGGATGCAAAACTGTTGTAAACCGTACTAAATGCTTATGAACCAAGCTTCATCCAATTCGATTATCAGGTACAGATGTTATTGAGCTTTCAAAAAAACAGGTGTATGGGACACCCCCCCCCCCCCCCCTCCACTACTTTGTTCAATATCGCTCAAAAACTAATCAGTTACTTGCCATACATATTTGCATCTTTTTCCAAAGTGTCATCGAATTTTGATGACACTTTGGAAAAAGATGCAAATATGTATGGCCAGGAGCTGATTGATTTTTGAGCGATAGTGAACGAACGAATGTTGTATGCTACCAACAAATATAAAATCTTAGTGCAAATAACCACCTGTTGTATGGTTATGACCCCCCAACCCTTTATCCAATGTACTCCAAAAGCTGATAAAATCGTTCTCATGTTACTTGAAAGCTTTTACCAACGGTTCATAACAATCGATTGGTAATTGTAGGCTACGGTTGGGATAAACACCTGGAAAAAAACTGTTTAACCGGAAGTGACACACCGGAAGTTGGTGTGCAGAAATATTGGAAACAGCACTAAAACCTTATATACCAAGTTTCCATTAGATCATAAGCCGGGATTAGAAGTTATTCACAATTTAAGCTTAGAGGTGTTCGGGAGACCATCCGCCATTTTGCCCAAATGTGAAATGAATCCAGATCTACCATTTTCAAGTGAACCTGTATCATTTGCCAAAGTTTTATTAAAATCCTATGCAGAAAGGGTGACACACCTACCCACCCACACACAGACGTACACCAAAATATTTATTGGCTATTTAGATAGAGGATGGTCCAAAACAAAAAAAAAAAATTTGGGGTATGTAAGATTTTTTATATATGTGTTATTATGGTTTTCCATACTATTCACTGTTTGTATGCTTTTGTCACTTTTGAATTAAAATGCAATATTTAAAAATATACTTTTCACTGTTTATTTTTAAATTTATTCATAATATATAACCTAGGCCCTGATACGGAGCCAGTTATTATATTGGACCTTTAATAATAATATAAAAAATAGAATTTACGCGGGATACCGTTTATCCCCACACGAATCTTGAGATTGGGAATCTCTCACTATTTTTTTTTTTAATTTATTCTAACATTCCAAAAGTAATAATCAAATTAAAATTAATATACATATTTATAATAAATACCTTAAGTTATTTTTGTTGATTGATGTCATCAATATTCTGTTGTTTTAATTTTTCAATTCCCTTGACTAGCGTTTGACCTTTTAACTTTCCATTTATATATCTGCCTTTGAATCCATGCGGTTTTAACAACCGGAAAAACCATCAAACAAACGATTGTCTCTAACTGTGGTAATAGCTTCGATCACTGTTATCCTTGCTATTCATACTTTCGATAACATCAGTGGATACTTTATCTTCATGTACTGCCACATTTTATAAAGCAGATTTCAGGAATTCTTAATTTATTTTGATGATGTTATAAGTAAACAATCATTAATAATTTATCACTTGTATTTACTAAATCAATAACTTTTTTTTTGCTTATTTATCAAACAAAATAGATATCCAAATCACACACTAATGAAAACAGTGTTAACTTTTTTTTGTATAAATTAAAAAAAATTTCTTTTTAAAATCAAAATCAAATGTAATTAGTATTTATTTTTGATAAGTTTTATGTAATGTTTAATAACAAACTGAATTGAACCTTTTCTTTTGAAAAGCAAATATGGAATGCATGTTTTTTAAATTGCAAAATGTGTTTTTGCTTCTGACATCTTATGATGTCAAAACAAAATCGGGTAATACTTGAAATTCAGCAATGATTAACAACGACGTCTGTTCATTAGTATTGGAAATAAAAATTTAGTACGTTCGTTGGCTTTTTATAATATATTCAAAATCAATTAGCAGTTAAGTTGGGAAAATTTTAAAAGTACTATTAATGTAAAAATGAACGGAAATTAATGTAATACATTTCTATTGAATTGAAAACAAGGAGGAATTTGATTTTATTATTGTTTTGCGATTATTGCGATCGTTACACCATGAATTCAAGGTAGAAACCAAGATTTCTACTCTTGAAATCACAAAAACGTCGCCATCCCCTCCATGACAGAAACCACCAAAGCACTATTAAACTTAAACTAATAATAGAAATTCCAATAACTAATAAAAAAAATTATAATAACTAAGTAATATTAAATATAACACCTATTTAAATTCTAAAAACCGAGAATTAAATTTATAACTATAATAACTAATGATTAAGAATAGATGTTTAATTTATGACAACTAATAATTCTAACACTAAATTTAATTTTATAAAACAAATATATTGAAAAACTTAGGCTTGGTATATAGGAAACAGACGCTAGAGATTTCGATGGTAAAACCCGCAAAATCATGACTCGCAATCACCAACAATAGTAAAACCAACTCTCAACAAAAAAAATGGAGCCAGTACGACGGAAATGTAAAAAGGATGAAAGCACAAAAACGAAAAAAAAAACAACGAACGCCCAATTCGAAAACATACGAGATTTTCTTGTAAAAACAAACTTTATAAAGGAACAAAAAGAACCACCGTCGTAGCCAATCTTTGCTGAATCTCTCACAAAAAATTCCTAAAACATTATATATGTAAAAGTATAATCTATTTATTTAATTTCAGATATACTGAAATAATTATATATACCTAAAATTAGTTATTGACGATAGCACCCCTAAAATATATTTATTTATTTTTAAAAAAAATTGAAAAATAAAAAATATTCAGAAATGATGTTTATTTATTGGATGCACCGTCCTAGCTCCAAATATTGATTTATTTTTAAAAAAAATAAAAATATTTATTTATATCTTGACGTAAAGCTTAATTAAGAAAATTTATTTATTTAGTTACCTAAAATTAACTTAAATTTTAAAAAAAATTATTTATTTAATAAAAATTTTATTTAATTAATTGAAAAATTTATTTGATTTATTTTATTTTTATTTAATAATTAAGATAAGAGACTCTCAAAATCAAGATTCGTCTGGAGACAATTTAAAAAGTAAGTATGGTTACAATATCCATTTTGTCTAAATTTGAAATATCGCGTTCGCGAGCCCACTCCAACCATGCATGTGAGAACCTACTGGAAAAGCCCCTAACGACCAGATTCTACAGAACAGATTCTCCCCAACCTAATAAAACAATCACAACTGTCACGATTAGACACTAGGTCCATTTCTACTGACCCAGTTGTGCTTGTTTAACCTACAAATAAATTACAACTAAACCTAATGCGAAAGTTGTAGAACGCTCCCGAGCACCAGACTTCAAATCTTAAACTCTATGAAAAATTGTTCTATTGTAAAAGCTAAGTGGAAAAATGGAAAGTTTTTGAATTTGTATGAGGTGAAGCCTCTGATCCTGAAAGCAAAAGTACAATTGGTCCCTCTCTTCATTACACCGAAGAAGCCTCTGAGCAAGGAATGGTACTACTGGTTTGCACCTAAGTACAAACACAGCAACACCACTCCTCGTCCCTGAGGACTTCCTCGCCGAATGAAGAGAAGAAACCAATGTTCTTCGATCGCATAACCCCGGTGGCCATAGGCGATCTAAGAACGACATTAATGTTAAGGGGATAAGCCCCATGGATGGCTTGTTAGGCCTACCGCTGAGAGAAGTGAATCAATAAACCTAAATAATATATAACTTATCCATAATCTAAATAATTTCTTATTTAAAAATGCTAAATCGAAACATGAAATACATAATATGTGTTAATAAAGTTTTACATGAAATTAATTAAATTTAATCTTCAGACTAAATAATAAATTGGTAAATTAAAAAAAAAATTACGATTATTTTAAATTCAAAACTAAGCTTACTAATTTTTAAGTTATTAACTCTAATATATTTGTTCAGGTCAAATTTTTCGCTTTACTTATTGTATCCAAAACAAACAACAAAAATAAATGTTAGCTAAAACTAATTATTTCTATATTTATCTTATTTTTTAAATTAATCGCAATAAAAAATAATTTTAAAAATGGTGGTAACTAAAATGGACTCATACGAGATATGTATACCTACGTCAGCGGATCAATATGATGACAAATGTGAAGATACCGATCTGGATCCGGCCCACTCCATAAAGCTAATGGGAATTAATTATTTTCAATGTACTTCCATAAACATAGACCAATAATACTTTGATAGTAGTGACGAAAGACTTAAACTTATATAAAATTGTTGAAAAACTGTTTGGTCAATGTTAACCTTTATTACGTCAATAACATCCTAAAACTCATAAAAACATGACTTAACCACAAAAAATTCTTTCGCCAAACGAATTGTGTTGCAATAGGAAACCTACCTAGACTTCCAGGTTTGACATAAATTATTTTGTATATATATATGAGATACACAAAATAATTCATGTACAAATCATAAAATCTAATAAGGCGTACTGCAATAGAAGTCGTTTTGGCCAAAAATGAACATTATATTAGCCAAAATAAAAATATTTCAACATTTCCGTACAAGTTCAAAAGTTTATAGAACTGTAATGAGACATGTTCTATTGACATCCATTCTATAGTGTGAATAATACATAAATCAATACCTCGGAATTGTAACTCACATTAAACCAATGACGAATATGGGGATCGCGTATGAGTGCATTGAAAAAAGCCAGCTAAACACTTACTAAATCTAACCATAATCAAAAAAACATACAATTAATTTCATATATAAATTAATTGCATCATCCAAAAATATGTACAATATATAAACAATTATATGTACAATATGTACATGGTAGCATAAAAAAATTTCAAAAAAAAAACTGCTTCCCCAAAACGGTTTTCTTTTTTCCAAATAAAAAAACAATTAGTATTACTAAAAGCAGATGACAGCACAAAAAACAATCTCCAAAAAAATTGCTGTCCCAAAACGGTTTTTTTCAAAATTAAAAAAAAAATAATTTCCTAATCAAAACCAAAACGAGACCAATAACTGGTTTATTTCAAGATACACAAAAAGCTGATTGACAACCACGGCCCAAACCGGTTGCCACCACCCTATTACCAAAAAAAACCACAACTGGTTTATCCTAAAACTTACAAAGAGAAACGCGGAATTCTTTAAATTTTGAAAATATAAATTTAGAGTACTTATGATAAATATACACATGAACACCTTAGAAACTAAACCTTTATTTTTTTCCTCTAGCTTTTTAACAAAATTTAGCCAAATAAACCGACGCGAAAATAAACTATATATAGATATTAATTAATCTGAATTGAAATAATCAATTAATATATAAATATATAAATATAATAATATGAAATGTTCCACAAAAAAAAGTTTTTTCAAAAAAAAAACCGGCTTGCCAACGCCCAACCTGGAAAATATTTTCCCACCAAATTATTTATATATATATCTAAATAAAAAAAAAAAGCTAACGGGTCCCTTTTTGTTCGGCGCTACGTTATAACCTAGGCCCTGATACGGAGCCAGTTATTATATTGGACCTTTAATAATAATATAAAAAATAGAATTTACGCGGGATACCGTTTATCCCCACACGAATCTTGAGATTGGGAATCTCTCACTATTTTTTTTTTTAATTTATTCTAACATTCCAAAAGTAATAATCAAATTAAAATTAATATACATATTTATAATAAATACCTTAAGTTATTTTTGTTGATTGATGTCATCAATATTCTGTTGTTTTAATTTTTCAATTCCCTTGACTAGCGTTTGACCTTTTAACTTTCCATTTATATATCTGCCTTTGAATCCATGCGGTTTTAACAACCGGAAAAACCATCAAACAAACGATTGTCTCTAACTGTGGTAATAGCTTCGATCACTGTTATCCTTGCTATTCATACTTTCGATAACATCAGTGGATACTTTATCTTCATGTACTGCCACATTTTATAAAGCAGATTTCAGGAATTCTTAATTTATTTTGATGATGTTATAAGTAAACAATCATTAATAATTTATCACTTGTATTTACTAAATCAATAACTTTTTTTTTGCTTATTTATCAAACAAAATAGATATCCAAATCACACACTAATGAAAACAGTGTTAACTTTTTTTTGTATAAATTAAAAAAAATTTCTTTTTAAAATCAAAATCAAATGTAATTAGTATTTATTTTTGATAAGTTTTATGTAATGTTTAATAACAAACTGAATTGAACCTTTTCTTTTGAAAAGCAAATATGGAATGCATGTTTTTTAAATTGCAAAATGTGTTTTTGCTTCTGACATCTTATGATGTCAAAACAAAATCGGGTAATACTTGAAATTCAGCAATGATTAACAACGACGTCTGTTCATTAGTATTGGAAATAAAAATTTAGTACGTTCGTTGGCTTTTTATAATATATTCAAAATCAATTAGCAGTTAAGTTGGGAAAATTTTAAAAGTACTATTAATGTAAAAATGAACGGAAATTAATGTAATACATTTCTATTGAATTGAAAACAAGGAGGAATTTGATTTTATTATTGTTTTGCGATTATTGCGATCGTTACAAATAATAAAAACTTCCTTATAGTAACAATTTGATTTTTATTTTTTTATTTTAGTGAATAGTGAGTGAATAATAATTTAGGAACTGAGGATGACGTAAGTCGAAATCGATATTCTTTAAAATAAAAAAATAAAAATCAAATTGTTACTATAAGGAAGTTTTTATTATTATAAATAAATTTAAAAATAAACAGTAAAAAGTATATTTTTAAATATTGCATTTTAAGATTTTTTTTTCTCGATAGATTGCATTACTTTGCACAATTTAAAATGGTGGTGAAGTAAAAATATATTGTACAAAAAATTTAATGTCGCTTTTTCATCAAATATTAAGTGTGTTCCATTTACCACATTTTCCTTTACTTTTGTACTAAATTTCGTTTTCAAGTTAACCATATCAAATGATGGTAAAGCTACGTGACAAAGTTACGCTTCTATTCACCGCCAGAGTTTTTGTCAGTTTAGAGAATAATTTCAAATATGTTTGCCCAAATGCTTATACAAATTTAGAATTTCTAGCCTAAATGTCATATTTCTGTCCAGCTTTCTTCAATTGTTTATATTTTGCATGAATCATATTTTTAATTTTCAGAAATTTTTTAATACTTAATTAATTTTCTTAAATTTAACAAACTCAAAATAAAATTTAAACTTAAAATTTTGTCAAACTAATAATTTTCTTTTACGTTGTTTAGCAATATTGTTTTTCAAAACTGTCAAAACAATTTATTGTCAAAAAAAAAATGTCGGAAACGTGTGGTAAGAAAGAATTTAAGTTGTAGTAGATCTAATACACCTCACATTTAAGTCGTTCCATTTAAAATTCGGTTCGGGTAGCAAGTTTACCTAAAAGGAACACGGGTATTGTTATAAGCTTTAGAATTTTAGTAAACATGGAGGCGAACAAAGTATAAATAATTCTTCTAAGCGACAAAACCCTGGCGGTGAATAGATGTGTTATATTAACTATTTAGTTGTATTATGATTTGAGATGGTAAACTGGAAAACAAAATTTAAAACATACAAATATCTTGTATGTAAGATTTGAAAATGTCCTATACTTGGTTTTGGATTTAGGAAAAGTGATTTCATGACAAATTTCAAAAGCAAAAATTAAAAGTTTTTGCTGTGTCATGGCATGTTTTTCTAGTTTTGAAGTTCAGAAAATTATTCTGCAATCGACATATTTTTTTTATCAGCAGCATTAAATCTATATCCCAATTAATTCTTCGAATAATATTTATGGATAAATTTGAAACCTGATATTCTTTGTATGCAGGAGTTGGAGATGGGTAGGAAAATCTTATGGATCAAATAAAACTAAACTTTCATATTCTTGTATACAGACGAGGTTGTGGATTCGCATGATCTTAAAACAAAGTAGTATGTTGATCCCATTTGCTTTGAGTCTTATAGACGACCTTAGCCAGAATTTTTTCACATATCATTGAGACTCTTAACCATGTTATCTGTCTTTGTTTTGTTGATATCGAATATAAGGTAAATTTCATATTTCAAAGCTCCTTTCTTGATCTGTATGAGTTTTTACTATCCAACATTTATCGACAGAATAAATCAATTCCATTAAAACAAGAACACCTGGATATGTATCTACAAATGAGCAAATTTCGAACAACAACGATTTTCAATTGCTATATACTCTTATCGTACGAGTCAATATTATTAATTGTGTACCAAAAAATTTGTCGATAGCACTTCAATAATATTATTTATTATTAGATCTTTACTTATTTCGTCTATAAAACCTCCCCAGTTCCAGTCCAAAACTGATGACAATTTGAGTGGGAATAAATCAATCAAACATTAATTCTAACATTTACCTACCGTAATATTTACTAATTTCTACTAGACGTGCAAAAAAATCATTCAGCTCATCTGGCCTGATAAAACTTCATTTTCTTAAATTTTAATTCGATAAGTTCGTTGAAAAACTTAGAAACAAAAAGCTAATTTTATTCATACAAACTTTTTAATCGGCTTATTTAAACAAGAGAAACAAAACGCAAAAAAAAAATTATTTTCTTCACTTTCTTGAGCTTTCGACCGTATGAAATTTTTGTTGTTGTTGATTATTTCTTTCAATGGAAAATTAATTACATTTTTTTTCTTTTTAATTTTTCTTAAGAATAAACGATAACTAAATATTAAGGAACAAAAGGTTCAAACTATTAGAAAACTTTTTTATTAGAAATTCTTGGTGTTGATTTTAGATTTTAATTTAAATTAATTTTATTAAGCTTATCCTTTAATAAAAGTTTAAGGAAGGAAAGTTAAGGTTACGTAGTTGGAGTTTTTTGTAGACATTTATTATTAGTTTGTATGAATGTGTTAATGGAATAATTTGGCGGTATTAATAGTCTCGATTCTGTCCAATCTACAAAGGTTTAAAAAAAATCGTTAACAATTAAAGAAGTAATTTCGTGAAATTGCATACTTTAATTCACTTTTATTTACTAAAACCAAAAATTGGTTTTCAGGTAGATAGCTACAGCGATAATTTACTTTCGAATTGAAAGTGACTCAGCTTCAAAAATATTTTCTTGAGCCTTACTTATCTAGCACTTGAAGTCTCAGTTACAAATATAGCATAAAGAAAAATATTAGACTAATAGGATAATTTTAATTTATTCGTCAACAATAATTTATTTCCACATTGATTTTACATTTAGAAAATGCAATAAATTACTTAGTGAAATAGTTGGAACACTTCAGATAATTCGAATAAATAAACTCATAAAAATGATTCAATCAACGCATTATAGCTGTTTGTTTATGTTTAAACCTCAACCACATAAAATATAAGAACTAATCTATCAACTATTGTGAATCATTATATATGAACGGGAACAACTACATTTTATTTTGCATAACGTTTTTCTGTTATTAGACTCCACATTTATCAACTTAAACTTTGTAGATAAAATCTACCCTTAGCATATGGTATCTCCTTTATAAAGATACAAAGCATAAAATAGATTATTAAAAACTTAACGTAATAAATTTTAAAGATTAATTTAACAAGAATAAATTATTACGTCGGTCTGAAAAACCTAAGTTTCATGAGCTAAAAGTGGAATTCTTACCCCCACTTTTTTGGGCATTTCTCAACGTTTTAGGACCTATTGATTCTAAAAAAGCGAAAAAAAATGTATGTCTGTCTGCCGGCCGTCACAACCTACGAAATCTAGAAAACCGCTGGACGGATTTCAAAAATTTTATTTCTAAAAATAGGTTTACTCTATGGGAAGAGCTGAAAGGACGATCAAGTGTGTCAAAACAAGGAAATTTGCATATTTTTTGCTTAAAAAACATTCCTTTTAAGTGATTCGGAGTAGGAACATTGAATTTAGAGAAATCTTGATGGTCGGGATTAGTATGTGAGACAAAAATCTAGATTATTGCATTATAAGTTTGTCAAAAAAATGTTGTCAAGTGTCAAAAGAAAGCTTTTTATTTATTTTTTACCCAATTTTTTGGGAAAAAATAAAATTAATTATTTGATTGACATGAAATTTTGTTATTATTATTGAGAATTATGGCATTATAAGTTTGTCAAAAAAATATTGTCAAGTCAAATAGTGTCAAAAAAAGTGATTTCATTTATTTTTTTAGATAATTTTTTGAAAAAAAAATTTTAGCTGTTTGTTTACTTACGTAAATATTTTTTATTATTATTATAAGATTTTTTGGAATATTTTTAGAATTTTGAAAGATTTTAAATTTTTGATTTTATTATCATTTTTATAATTTTGGAAAAAGTTTGAATTTTTGAATTTTTAAGAATTTTTGAATATTATTAGAATTTAGAAAAAGTTTAAATATTTGATTTTATTCTAATTTTTGGAATACTTTTAGAATTTTGAAAAAAAAATTTTTGAATTTTATATATATTTTTAGAATTTTGAAAGAAGTTTCAGTTTTTCAAGTTTGATTTTGTAAGAATTTTGGAATATTTTTAGAATTTTGAAAAATTTTATATTTTTGATTTTATTAAAATTTTGGAAAAAGTTTCAATTTTTGATATTGTTATAATTTTTGCAATATTTTTACAATTTTGGAAGAAGTTTGAATTTTTGAATTTTTAAGAAGTTTTGGTATATTATTAGAATTTAGAAAAAGTTTAAATTTTTGATTTCATTCTAATTTTTGGAATATTTTTAGAATTTTTTAAAAAAGTAGAATTTTTGAATTTTATATATACATATTTTTAGAATTTTGAAAAAAGTTTCAATTTTTGATTTTGTAAGAATTTTCGGAATATTTTTAGGATTTTGAAAAATTTAAAATTTTTGATTTTATTATAATTTTTATAATTTTGGAAAAAGTTACAATTTTTGATTTTGTTATAATTTATGCAATATTTTTAGAATTTTCGATAAAATTTGAGTCTTTGATTTTTTAATAATTTTTGAAATATTTTTAGAATTTTCTCTGAAAAAAGTTTGAATTTTTGATTTTACTTAATTTTTACAATATTTTTGGAATTTTGAAAGAAATATGAATTTACGATTTTGAAATATTTTCTCGAAACGCCAAACTGAGAGGTTTTTGAGTAGTTTGCTGATTGTATAATCTTTTCACTAAATTATTTTAATTTATGATCTGTTATAATATTCAGACAACGTATTGATGTTTCGTGTTAGCTTTGTAATACATATCTAAACAGAGATAAAAAATACATGTACTTTAACAAAAAGTTATGTTTGCTATACATCGCTGCCCAAAACTAAAAACCATGTCCTCATAAAAATGTTTTGCCCAAAACTATATCAAAATCCTTAACCCAGACCGAAGTCTTGATATCTTAGAGCTGTGAAATTTCAACCTCTTCATATTTTTACCCTGTTTTAAATCTTTTAACGGAATAATTGGCAATGACATCCTTAGAAAACTGCAAGCAGCTATTCACACGGACAAGGGACATGTGATAATTTATCCAGATGCAATCATTTCCCTAAAACAACACCAAACGGACGACGTTAATAATAATGATCTCAGAATCTCACATCTTAACACGCTGCAAAACAGAAATTATATTCAATCGTAAAAAGTTGTCCCAAATTGTTCGCTGACCCCGACAAAAAATTGTCTTACCCCACAAGAATTAATGGAGAAATTCGTATGACTTCCGATACTCCACTTTATTCTAAAGCTTACCCATACACAATGGCCTTAAGAGAGGAAGTTGATAAACAAGTTAACGAACTGCTTAAAGATGGAATCATTAGACCTTCCAGATCGCTATACAATTCTCCAGTCTGGATCGTGCCTCGAAAGGAAGACACATCTGGTCTAAAAAAATATCGAATGGTGATAGTATACAGAAAGCTGAACTCTATAACCATCGCCGATAAATACCCAATACCAGAAGTAAATGAAGCTCTTTCAAATATTGGTAAAAATATGTATTTCACCACAATAGATCTCAAAAGTGGGTTCCATCAAATACCTCTTAAAACATCAAACATAGAAAAAACCGCGTTTTCTATAAATAATAGGAAATTTGAATTTAAACAATTACCTTTCGGCCTCCATCGATATTCCAAAGAACACTCGATGACATTCTTAGGGAACACATAGCTAAAAGATGTTACGTCTAAATTGACGATATAATAATATTTGGAAAAGAAGAACATTTTCAAAACCTAGTACAAGTTTTTAAGACTCTTGAGGAAGCCAATTTGAAAATCCAACTCGACAAGTGCAATTTTCTTCAACAAGAAATTGAATTTTTAGGGTTTATTGTCGAAATACATGGAATTAAACCAAATATAAAGAAAATTAATGCAATAATCGATCTCCCAGCACCTAAAAACCTCAAAGATCTAGGGTCGTGTCAGGATATTACCACCGTTTTATACAGGACTATATAGGTTTTTTACGAGGGGAGGATGGTCAAATCACCAAAAATACATCTAAAAACAAAGTAATTCATCTAAACGAACAAGCACTCGAAGCTTTCAAGAGATTGAAAACCACTATTGTTTTAGAAGAGGTAATGTTATCACATCCAAACTTCACAAGAGAATTTGAGCTAACAACAGGCGCATCTGAATATGCTTTAGGAGCTGTGCTCACACAAGACAATAGACCAATCACTTACATTTCATGTGGAGGGGAAAGGCCAGTGACAAATAAAAACAAAATATGTTGTAGTAACTCGCCTGCTAGTTTCTAGTCTCTCGCACATTCGAGTAGCTCGCCTTATGTGTTCACGTGATGCCAGTAAGTGTACTCCATTAACACGTCTGCTCAACTCGCATGTTTACTCGCCACGTGTAAACTAGGCTTAACTGTTTTCGTTATCTGCGAATTATTATTCTTTTTAGTTTTAAATTTTGTGGTAACATTTTTTTCTATTTGTTTTGAGTTTTGACTGAGAGAACATGAAATAAAAGGTAACTGAGTATTTTTTACCACCGCACAGTGTGTCATTTTAACAATCTAGGAAGAAAAAATTCCGAATGCAAATATATACTATAATTTTGCTTATTTCAAGAACATTTATAGACGTTGTAATCATAAAATGAAAAATAATAAAAATAAAATAGGTGTCCAGGAAGCGCTACCGATGCCTCACTATTTTTGTATTTATTCTCAAATGTTTGATAAAAACTTCTAATTTTATTTTTTATACACTTTAAAGCAGCTTCAGACGTCTTCTATTTCTTCAATACCGTAACTCATCATTGCATCAAACTTTGGGGTTCATACCCATATATCAAAAAGAGCCATCCGGGAAATCGAAGGAGCAATTCTATAAAGAGGGATAGATATAATTAGTTCGCAAATATTCGCAGGAATATTTGTTTTTTTGGTTTTAATAACTCAAAGGTATGAAGTTTAATTTCCATATAATCATGCAATGATATTCGGTAATATTATATGTTAAAAGTTATAAAGAACTTGTAAAATAACTTTATGATTTGATAAAAAATTACTCACCTTTTAAAAGAATTCTACAAGTCAGTAAAAGATATTCTTTAAAAGCTGAAAACATTAATGATAAGAGACGATTATAAAAATCCTTATTGATGAAAAACGTGATCTACGCAGGTGAAAAAGTCGAAATTTGAACTTGACCATTTTTGATTTTTCTGAAACTTGGCATATAAGTAGTATGGACAAAATAAAAAATACTACTTATTTTAAAATTTTTTTGAACTTATAACTTTGAAATTTAATTGCTCAAGAGCGGCTATACCGATTTCATCAAACTTTTTTTGTTTGATAGATGATTAATTAGTCGTTTGAAAAAAAATTCATTTATTTTTTTATAATTAAGTTTTAAATAAAAATATTGAAAAAACTTTTTTAAAGATGGCGCTAGGGTCAAAGATCAATTGGAATTTAATTAATTTTTTTTTTTGAAAATATTTCTATCTTTACTCTAAAATATGTCAAATTTACAAAGAGGCTGAAATTCTTGTTCTTGAGATATTTAATTTTAAAGATTTTTAGTACGGCTGAAATTCGAATTTTTCTTCATTTTTTCAAACAACTTCCATTAACAAAAAATTTTAAAATCAATTAAATTTTAACTTTTTTTATTTTTTAAATATAGTTCTAACCTTCCTTTAAAATATATCAAATTTACAAAGAGGCGTTAATTCGTTTTCTTCAGATGTTTTATTTTAAAGATTTCTAGTCCGATTAAAATTCTAATTGTTCATTATTTTCTCGAACTTCAGTGGTTAAAATTTTTTGATGATAAAAATTGTTCGAAAAAATAATGAACAATTTGAATTTTAGAATGACTAAAAATCTTTAAAATTAAATATCTCAAGCACACGAATTAATGCCTCTTTGTAAATTTGATATATTTTAAAGGAAGGTTAGAACTATATTTAAAAAATAAAAAAAAGTTAAAATTTATTTGATTATAAAATTTTTTGTTAATGGAAGTTGTTTGAAAAAATGAAGAAAAATTCGAATTTCAGTCGTACTAAAAATCTTTAAAATTAAATATCTCAAGAACAAAAATTAATGCCTCTGAGTTAATTTGATATATTTTAGAGTAAAGATAGAACTATTTTCAAAAAAAAATTAATCAAATTCCAATTGATCTTCGACCCTAGCGCCATCTTTAAAAAGTTTTTTTAATATTTTTATTTAAAAATTAATTATAAAAACAATTAATTAAAATTAATTTCAAAGTTACATCGGATTGGCAGAATTTTCATTTTTCATGCATGTTGGGGTGGCTCAAACTATGCATTTTAAAAAAATTTTAAAATAAGTTGTATTTTTTATTTTGTCCATACTACTTATATGCCAAGTTTCAGGAAAATCAAAAATGGCCAAGTTTTCACAACTCTGTCTGGAACACGTTTTTCATCATTTGTATTTTACTTATGATAAAAGTTGCGTGCTGTGAATTCAAAATACTTACATATGTAAAAGTACTGAATTTATTTACATATGTACATAGTTTGATTTTTTTTATATGTTTATTACATTGGATCAGTTGTTATTGCTGTCTGCTGACGAATAATAGATTTAAAATCTGTGATTTAATTAAGTTAAATTTGTGAAATAATATATGTATATGATGAATCTGTGTTGAAATAAAAATACAATAAATGCCTATGCATATAAAATTAATTTTTTTTCGTAGTTTTGCAAATGTCCTTTCTTTGGATTGGATTGGCAGAATTTTCATTTTTCATGCATGTTGGGGTGCCCCCTATGCTCAAACTATGCACTTTAAAAAAAAGTAGGGTCTGCGTCGGACCAGACGGTGGAAGTTATACTTCTTTGCCCATTCGCTCGCACACACGCACACAGACAGACAGATAGGATACATTAAAAAAAATAACTAAAAAAAAACAAAAATGTTATTCAAAAAAATGTTATTCAAGAAAAAAAATATTCTTCAAAAGAAAAAAATATTATGCAAAAAAAAAAATATTATTCAAAAAGAAAAATATAAAAAAAAGAAACATATTATTCAAAAAATAAATAAAAAAAAAATATTATTCAAAAAAAAAATTATTATTCAAAAAGTATAAGAACGTATAATTATTAATTACTAGAAGGTACACCCGCACGGCGATGCCCATGCTTTCCAGATAAAGTGATTGAAAACTGCTTTTTTTTGAGTAAATTGTCCGATAGTTTTTTGTAATGTCATTTAATTTAACTTATTTTATTAGTAATATATAAAAAGTTTGAAAAAAATGTAATAGTATCATTTTGCAGTCAGCAAAAGCCATTAAGTAAATGTCTCTAAAGCTATAGATAAATTTACATATTATATGTACGTTAAAATTAAAACACATTGACAGGCAAATAATAATTAAATAATTTTTAAAAATGTAGATGGCAAAAGATTAGGGTTAGAAAAAAGTTAAAATTTTATTCCAAAGATTTAATTCAAATAATTCAATGTGTAACGAAAAATTAAGTGAGCGTTAATAAATTTGTTTATTGGATGTCACAATTGTCAATTACTTACTCCGAAGCCACCGTACTCGTCATACAAAATATAGGTACACTGGTTCATTGCTATTGGTTTAGCGTCCTATTTCATGTAGACTTATAATCATTTATCAATCCAGAAATTTTGCTGTTCTGAAGAGGGTCGTATTGCAATTTGCAAATATATTTTATCGATTGTCTGCAATACTCTACTACATTGATGCATACGGCCGATTAAAAAATACCACCATTTTTAGTGAATATTTTCGTTTAATGGGTTTTATTGCTTTATGGTCATCGTCTTATTTCGACATTCCTTCCCACAACTTGAAACAAAAATTGGAAAAAATAATAATAAGACTAATTTCATTTGTAAATTCAGACTTATATATTATTATTAAAACAGTCAAATCACAACATATGTTAACATATTTGCATATATTTTATAGATCCCTTGCAATAATAGTTTTGAAAGTAATGGAGAAGCATATATCTATCACTCAATAAGTTATGCCTTGTTCAAATTAAGGTTATTTTAAGACCTTAAGTCCTTAACTTACATTGAATGCACCCATGTGTCGGCAAAGTAGAGCGAAAGACATTAAATTTCTAATGACATTAAAAAAAGACCGTAAGACCTTAATTGTCATTTTAATGTTTTTACTTCTATAGCAAATTCATATTTTTTATAGTTTAAATTTATTTTTGGAGTTTTATTATCTTGTTAGACATTCTTCATCAAAAAATTCATTTCATTAGAAAAATTGCAGTTATTTGGGAGAAAATATTTTGTATTTTTTTAATAATTTGGTTTAATATTTTAGCCAGTTTTCTTTTTATTTGCCCATTAGAGTTAAACAATTTGAACAATTAAATAAAATTAAACCAAATTTGTTATTTTTCTAACAATTATTTAATTTTATTATCTTATGAAGGAACATCATAAATCTTATGAAGGAAAATGAAATGTCAAAATGATATTAATTAGAACGGTTGTGTTAAAAGACAATAGCAATAAGCTTAAAAAACTACTTTATCGATAAATTTAAATACCGTAAATTGTCCGAAGCCTAAAACACTTTAAATCTGTAACTTTGATATTGTTCATAGTCTTTTTCTTCGGTACTAAGACTCCAATGCAAATTCTTGGTTCATCAATGTTTCTAAGAAGAGGAAAAGAAGCATCAATTTCCAATTTTTGGAACATGTGAGAGCAGTACTGCTAATGCAAGCAGGTTTGTTTAATCATATATAAGCAATGCTTATATGTATCGTATTGGTGCTACTGCATAGAAATATGTACATATTTTATATAATTGCAAACCATAAGAACATATTTGTTGTAAATTAGAAATATGTATTTGTTAAAAAATAATTTAACATAATTTTCATATAAATGTACACATTTGTTTGTCACATTATACATTAACTATTCATTTTAATGATAATTCCGAAAAGTGAAAAAAAAAATTGATTAAAGATAACTAAGCGAATAATGTTTTATTATTATAAAATATGATTGATTTAGTAATTTCGTCTTTATTACCATACAGCATAAGGTTGATTTACTAATTTCGTCTTTATTACCATACCGCATAAAGGCTAAAATATAACTTGAAACAGCGTGACGCGGTTTCTCGTTTAACACCCCATCAAAACATTTACAACGAGCGCAAAGAAGTATAACTTCAAAAATTTTAAAATAAGTAGTATTTTTTATTTTGTCCATACTACTTATATGCCAAGTTTCAGGAAAATCAAAAATGGTCAAGTTTTCACAACTCTGTCTAGAACACGCTTTTCATCTATTTCGAAATATAAGCAATTTAGAATGAAGTTTCAGATGCGCAACGTCCACAATAACTAAATATATTGAATTATTCTTGATACAGCTGTTCTACGACTTTAAAGTTCGCACATACTCAGAAGAACTAATTAGCAGCTGCATTGCTTTACAAAAAAAATCTGGTTTGGTTTTTAAATACTATATGAACTATCTGCTATCGAAATATAAAACAAATAAACACTTTGAGATAAGTTGAAAAAATGGATTTTTTTCCACCTAAATTGTTAAAATGACACGCGTCGTACAAAACAAACTAACAGAAAGAAAATTTCGGACAGTGTGATTTGCAAGTAAATTTGAACACAGAAAAAAAAGAATTTCGCTGACAGATACAAAATGGCCCTGAAACCTTGCCATTATGCTGCGTTAATGGCAGAATGCGATAATGAGAGAATTAGTAACTACACCGATGACGAATTTAGATTAATGGAAATCGTTTATAACGTTGAATCCGACAGGGGTTTCTAATAGACCAAGAGCCCGTGACGGCCAGACCTTCGTTATTTTATAAAAGCTGAAAGTTTTTCTGCGCATATCCCCTACTGAGGTAGAAACGATTAGCGACATATGAAGTTTGGATCATGGTGGCTTTAGCAGGGAGCAGGTAACATAGGGGCCTCCAAAGTTTCGTGAAAGTATAAAAGGTAATTTATTTATATATTCTGCGGGATAGTATAAGAAGTCACGTCACCCATTGCCAGACACTTACTATCGTGTTAATCCCCTGCGAGACACCCTTAAACTTTAACAAATTGATAAAGTTTAAGGGCGTCTGGCAGGCGGTGACCACTATAGCAAGTGTCTGGCAATGGGTGACGTGACTTCTAATACTACCCCGAAGAATATATAAAAAAATTACCATTTATACTTTCACGAAACTTTGAATGCCCCTATGTTACCTGCTCCCTGCCAAAGCCACCATGATCCAAACTTCATATGTCGCTAATCGTTTCTACCTCAGTAGGGGGTATGCGCAGAGAAACTTTCAGCTTTTATAAAATAACGAAGGTCTGGCCGTCACGGGCTCTTAGTCTATAAGCTCAGCAAAGAAAAAATATATCAATTCTTAACTGAAGTTTATTTAATAAATGTAGTGAATTTATATTTTTCTGTACTTAGACTGCGTTCCAATTGATGCTAAATTGTACTAAACGTGCTAAATCAATTTAGTCAACTATTTTATTTGACTAAATCAACATTTTGTTTCTAAATAATTTGGTAGAAATTTATACGTTAAACAATATCTCATATCTGACAACTTAATTATATTAATTTGAATTAAAATTCGGTAATTTTGTAAAACTAAATTTAGATTTAGCAGTTTAGTACAATTTAGCAACTAATTGGAGCGCAGTCTATGGCTGTATTCTAATTGATGCTAAATTGTACTAAACGTGCTAAATCAATTTAGTCAACTATTTTATTTGACTAAATCGACATTTTTTTCTAAATAATTTGGAAGAAATTCATACGTTAAACAATATCCGACAACTTGATTATATTAATTTAAATTAAAATTCGGTAATTTTGTAAAATTAAATTTAGATTTAGCAGTTTAGTACAATTTAGTCGTCGTTTAGAATACAGCCTTAGCTTCAATTTTAGTACAATTTTTTATAAAAAAACTGAGCAAATCAAAAAAATCGATTTTTTTGATTTTTTAATGAAAATCAAAAAATATACGAACCCTGTACAGGGCTGATCTTCACAAAAGTTTGACGTCTAAATCTATTTTGTTCTTTTGGTTGTTCTGTCCAGTTTGATGTAATAATCTACGAATTAAAATTAGTAGAGAAAATGTAAAATACAACTGAAAACTATCAATTAGTACAGCAGAAGATTTGGGATTTGTTTATAATGTTTTTAGCTTTGCCTGAAAATCGTATGAAGCTATTTCATAATGATCAGAAAAATCTACTTTTCGGACGAAGCTCATCGGACAAAGCTTTCACTTAAATGGGTAAGTCCCAAGCAAAATTGTCCCATATGAGGATCCCAGAACAAATCCCAGAACAGTTATTCACTGAAAAATTAGCAATAATAAGTTAGTATTACACATCTAAAAGTCAATTTAAATAATATATCTATCGCTTTAGGCGATTAGGTCTTATTCCTGAAGCTTCCTGAGATAACAAACCTTTTGAATACTGAATGGTGAAGATTAGGAGATAAAACTTGTTCTATCAAAGTTCTAGCTTTGTTGAAATTTCCTGGTGAGTTTATTACGCTTTTTAACTTTATAATTAAGAATTTATTTATTTCTTTTCACTTCAATGTTTTTTCCAGTTCATCAAGCAACAAGTTTGATATCTTAAACTTTTTGCCATTATTACCGGTGTGATTAATTAAAAAGTTTGATTATAAAATCTACATAGCTTATGAATAAAAAGCTAATTTTACGATTAGCCTATAGCCATAAATGAAAATGTTTACGTTAAAATCATAATTATTTTAATAACTAATTGAAATTTCTTGTCGTTTGTATAAAAAAACCCTTTTTATTTCTAATAATAACAATAATAGTTATTTATTATACAAGGGAAAAAAGTAGTAGATTTTAGCTCGAGGTTGTGTTGTCTCCCGACGCGAAGCGGAGGGAGACAAAAAACCGAGAGCTAAAATCTACAATTTTTCCCGTGTATAATACACTATTTTTTTCTGTGACTGGATAAATATTAATATAATTATTGAAAAAATAATATTAAACAAATATTACAATATGTATATTCACCACACCATACGAATTTTTCTTGAATAAAAACTTAAAATTAAGTTTCATTTTATTTGTCAAAACCAGTTATTAACATCAAGAAGAAAACGGTATAACTTTTCATTAACATTAAAATAGTCATAAATGTTCATAAATATTCATAATATTCATCATTTATGTGTATATATGTATTTATATATATATTTTTATCTATCCGGGAAAAAAGTACATACTTTTTTCCCGGGGAAAAAAGTATTTTATGAAAAGTAGCATTTTTGCACCTGTCAGCAGAAGTAAAATGTTAAACTTTTTTCCCGTCACAGAAAAAATAAATTTTTTTTTTGGTATTTTCGAATTTTTCTTGTTTGAAAAGTAATCATAAGTTTATCTCTATTCATTCGTCTGTTGTTGTACTGTCAACTGTTGTTGTATTGTACAACTTGTAACGGTAACGAAAGATACGAGGAAACAATTTCTCTTAAGTTTTGGATTACAGTCATAGTACAGTCAAATGTTTTCTGATTATTTGCAATTTTTGATGTTCGATTTAATAAAGTTTTGTTTGTTTGTTTTCTAATTTTCTCGGAAGGGATTGGAGAAAATTTTAATGTTTTTATTACACATAAGTTTAACGTTTTAAGTACATTATACACCCACTGTATAAATATACATTGTACAAACAAAAATCAAATTTCATTAAATAAACAACTTCACAAAAGGAATAATTGTTAATTAACAAGAATCCAATTTCTCAGTTGTTCAAAAATGCTTAGTTGCGTTTTTGATCACGTATGCCACTTATATTCCATTGGTGAAATATGAGTTCACCAGAATGTTGATTGGTAGATAAATTAAATTCACTTTTTCAAAAGCCAGTTGTAGTCAGTTGTGATGCGGCATCCGAAGAGCTAAGAAGCTCTAACCTTTTCATATTTTTAAAAGTTATTTTATAATAGTGGAATATAATTTAGAATCTCTGAAGTTTTGTGATCATGCTATATTAAAATTGGTTCATAATAAAATTACATAAATAAGGAATTGTTTTTATTTACTTGTTATAATTCGCAACCTGAGGGCCCAACAAGTGTTTTAATTTTTGGCGGAAGATTAATTAATATATACAGAGAGGTAGTTTCAATCGTGTAATTTTAGCTTTAATAAACTGACCATACGTACAGCATTGTGCTGTATTATACAGCATTTTTACTGCTTGTACAGCATCAGTATCCGTCCAGCAAAATGCACAGCATTTATAAAATTTGTCCAGCCAACCTAAATTTGTCGTTTTGTTAATGTTGTGCATTTTTTTTCTGAGATAATTAGATGCGTTCTGAAAATAATCATAATGTTTAGTTGGTACAGCAAGTAATAATTCGTCAGTGTCAGAAGTATAAATATCAAATCTCATTTTTACAAAGTAGTGCGGTTTGTTTTGTTGTGGATTTATATAATTATAATATAATTAATAATAAAATAAGATTTTGATGAGCGTTTTGTAAGTAATTATATTATATATATGAGGCATTCCACGTGAACGGGAACAACTAAAAATTTGTTTTTGCCCAAATTTTGGGTATTGATAGTACTCCATTAGAATACGATTTCGTAATTTTTTTTTAGGTTTTTTGGCCAACCCCTTTGCCGTCGGTGACGGTCACAAATTTGAAATTTTTTCTTGAACGACAAACATCTCCATTTTGTAGGCAGTTTAATGCGTATAAACCTTTTTTTAAAAACCATTAGTTCGTTAGCATTTTTCCGTAGAATACGATAAAAAATTTTGAGGGCAGTTTTCTCCCTTATTTTGAGGTTTTAAAGTTTAAAATCGTTTTTTCGGAATGTATGACACGTTTTTTTTTTGTTTTTTGAATTTAGTTTAAAATATGCACTTTCAAATAATTTTTATCGCGTGATGAAAGTTGTATCGATGTGAGCGCTAGAGGGCGCTGAATGTAAAAAAAAACAAGGTTTTCACGTAGTTCTAAAGCTTTGATTTTTTTTTCTCAGAAATAGCTCCATGTAGGAAAACTTTGGACATAACAATTTTGTCTTAAAACTGTACGTAGATTACGAATACATATTTTGATTTTAAAAAATCTTCAATTTAAAAAACATTTGCCGCCGTATTGGGTGCCGCCATTTCGAATTTTAAAAATTTGATACTGAATTTGAATTTAGTGACCATGACTTTCTTATAATACATTCTTTGAATTTTAATTTTCATTTAACAGCACAAGATATATCGTAAAAACGGGTTTTGAGGGTGGTTTTTAACTTTCAGCGCTCACATCGATCGATACATCGTGCGTTCATTCCATCATGCGATAAAAATTATTTAAAAGTGCATATTTTGAACTAGATTAAATAAAAATTAAATAAAACGTGTCATTCCGAAAAAATGATGGGGCAAAGGGGTTGGCCAAAAAATCTAAATAAATTACGAAATCGTTTTCTAATGGAGTACTATGAATCCCCAAAATTTGGGCAAAAACAAATTTTTGGTTGTTCCCGTTCACGTGGAATGCCCCATATACATAATTAATTTTAAATTTTAAAGTATTTATTTATGCCTTCAGAAGAAAATAACTTACAATGACGACAATACCACCCAATGACGACAATACCGCCAAAAAGAAAACTAGGTGATTGCAAATTTACTGAAGAACTGGAAAAAGGACTTTTCCTTTTATAAAAATGTATTTCTAATTCTGCAGATGAAGGAAATGTCCATTGCACAATTTGTAACGGAATATTCTCCATAACTTCTGGTGGAAGGCGTGATATATCACGACACATAATTTCAGGCAAACATAAAAGACCTGTGCAGGCATCTGCTTCATCCTGTAAGCTGCGCACATTTTTTCGACAACAGGATTTTGGTATGAAAGAAAAAGAATTGGCCATGGCGGAAGGAATTTTTGCATTTTATGCAGTTCTCCATAATAACACTAAAATATATTTTGAGTTTTATTCCTAAATATATAATAAATTAGCGGCTATTTCAGTTACTTGCAATAATCTTTTGCAAAATCAATACAAGGTAGCCTTGTATATTTTTATCTTTAAATAAATATGTTTTTTAATTTGTCCAGCATTGCAGCTTCTGGCATCTGGTCAGTTTAGCTTTAATATATTTAAAAACTGCCTTAGAACTTCGATGATTCATTTATTTCACAATATATGTATTTAATTTACATTTATTATGAATAAAAACATAAGAACAACAAACAAAATCGACGACTCGAAAGTATCAAAAAACATTGCTCTGAAGTTAGACTTAATTTATATATATTTATGTTACAATAAAGAGGTTGTTTCTATTTGTATGAAGATAATTTTTTATGGGTGTTACATTCGGCATCCTGACATGAGGATTGTCCTCAATCCTCTTCTTCATCTTCAGGACAAACAACAAGTCTTAAATGATGTGCTGGCACGACTCCTCTAAAACGTCTTTTTCCGTCGATAACGTACGTTTCTTCAACTCGATACCGATCATTATGCAGTACAGCTGTGATTGTATATGGCCCTCTATATTTTCTCAACAGCTTCCTACTTTCTCCTGTTGATATAGGATCTCGGAAAACAACTACTCTATTCCCAATCTTGTATTCTTGTGGCGTAGAAAATTTTAAATCGATTCTTTCCTTTTGTTTGGCTTGATTTAATTTTATTTTATTTGAAACCTCTTCTCGTAGACCTTCTCGTTTTGCAGTATCGAAAACTCATAATTCTTCATAATTCTTTGACAAAACTATTTTTAATTTATCATTATGGATTGATCTGGGTTTAAAACCAAATAGTAGTTGTTGCGGCGTTAATTTAGTGATAGCATGTGGGATGCTATTCAGAGACCACTGAATATTTATTAAATATTGGTCCCATTTCTTCTGGTCAGCGTCGGACATTGTACGAAAAGCATGTAGAATGGTACGATTGTACCGCTCCACCTGTCCGTTAGCACGCGGAGTTGAAATTGCATTTAACACGTGCATTTTAGAAGCTTTAGAAGTGAATGCTGATCCTCTATCTGTAATGATTCTTACAGGCGTCCCAAAATGTATCGAAAATTCTTTTATAGTGTTTGTGAAAAAAAAATGGATGTGTCCTTGACAGCTTTCATAAACACGTATTTCGTAAACGCATCGACTACAACTAAAATAACATAATGAACAACATGAACATAACTAACACATTTCCCTTAAAGCTTTTAACAAAAGGCCCTAAATGATCCAAATGTAGGGTATGACACGGTACTGGAATCTTTTCGATTGGGTAGAGAGAAATCTTATTAGCATCTCTATTCTCTCTATGATACAAACATTCATAACACGAAGCAATATACTTTTTGGTAAATTGACGCATCCTCGGAAACCAATATAATTCGCGTAGCGCCATTAAGGTTTTATCTAAACCATAGTGGCCCATTTCATCGTGACACGATTGTGTAACTCTTCCCCTTACCCCACTCGGGACTACAAATTTTACATTATTATCAACTTTCCTATACAGTATAGAATTTTCTACCTCAAAATGGAAGTTTTTTGATTCCAAAATATTATTTTTAACATCGGTAATCGCAGGATCATTATCTTGTAATAACTCAACCTCATCTAATTTTATACTCAATACATCTAGACAGACTGTTGACATTTCCCTAGGAGACCCCACTGGGTTTCGGCTTAGAGAATCTACGTGCTCCATCTGTGTACCTTTCCTATATATAATATCAAAATCGTATTCTTGTAGACGGAGGAACCATCTACCGATCCTCGGAACTATATCGCGCTTTGACGTTGCCGTTTTTAGCGATGAACAGTCTGTTACTGCTACTACATGTTTACCTAATATGAATGGACGAAACCTATCCAGACTTTCAACTACTGCCAAAGTCTCAAGTTCAGAACTATGATACAAAATATGACACAGGGTGCCATTTGTTATCTGATTCTGTATCAGTACCCCTGTATCAGTATTGTTTGAATTGTATCAGTACCCCTGCAAGTCCCAAAGAACATGCATCTGTGTGAACTTCGTGCAACTTACTATTATCGTAAAGAACTAAAATATTTCGCTGACATAATTCTTCTTTCAATCGATCAAAAGCTTGTTCCTGTTCTTCTTTCCATTCAAATCGAACATTATTTCTGGTTAAACGAGTAAGTAGTTCATGAACATTTTTCAACAAATTTTCGGAAGTACGACGCAAGCCCCACAAACTGTCTTATTTCACGAACCGTTGTTGGTTTAGGAAATTTCTTTAAGCATTCAATTTTGGACCTACCCGGCCGAACACCATCCTTAGTAATTTCATTTCCTAAGAAATCTATATTTTGAAGTAAAAATCTACATTTTTCCAGTTTTAACGTTAGTCCGTATTCTCTTAATTTATTTTAAAATTTCTCAAAAATCTTTTCCCTTCGTCAATAGATTTACTGGGAATTACAATATCGTCTAGATATACAACAATAGTGTAATCCAGTTCCTGGAAGTCGATTCATCATTCGTTGAAATACCGATGGGGCGTTAGCTCATCCAAACGGCATGCATCCTCAAGAACTCGTACTGTCCATCAGGTGTCACAAAAGACGTATATTTTCTACTGTTTTCGTCGACGGGGATATGATAGTATCCTGATGCTAGATCTAGAACACTAAAATACTCATAACCCGCTAATTTTTGTAAACAATCTTCGATGTTCGGAAGCGGAAAACGATCTTTTATAGTTTTCAAATTAAGTCCTCTATAATCTATACACATTCGATCGTCACCTCCCTTTTTAGACACAAGTATTACTGGCGAACAATATGCAGATGTATAATTTCTTATAATTTTTAACTCTAAAAGTTCTTTAATTACTTTCCTAATAGTCTCCCACTGTGTAGGAGAATACCTATACGGGTTATAAGTTACCGGATTTTCATCCTTTAAATTTATTTTCATCGACGTTTTACTGGTCACTCCTAACTCTCTCATATTAATTGCAAAGCAATCACGAAATTCAAAAAGTAGATTAAAAAATCTTCTTTTTCTTCGGCTTTAATTTGAGGATTTTCCATTTTCCAAATCTACAATATTTAATTCAGTAAACTCAATCTGTTTTAAATTTAAAATCAACTTTTCGTTGCTTTCCATTACCCTTTCACAATCAAATATCTCATCTTCAAAATTATAAATATTGTACTCTTGTTTTGGCTGACGATGCCACGAAGGAATTTCATTCAAAACTTTTCGATTATTTTCGTTTTTGTCTGGAATAATCTCTATAGAATTATTAATATCCATCTCAAGAATATTATTAACACATTCACTAGTGTTCGCTTGATTACTTAAACTATTATCGCTATTTGAGGTATCTAACTTGGAATTGTCGTTAAATTTATCTAAAAAATTCACATTAACCGTATTGACAGGTAGAACACACTCACTAATCGAATCCAGTTTGCTCAATTCGCCAGACAAAACTTCTTTCATTTCTATTCCGTTTTTATATTTATCAGTCTGAAAAACCTTCAATTCATCTCGAAACTTTACTACTATTAGATCTTTCCTATCCAACAAACTGTTACCAATCATTAAGTAATCGTTTTGATCCGAATTTCTAACAACAAAGGCGTCAACTTTTAACTTAATCGAATCAATATCAACCTGCACATTACCTAGTGTAGTAGAGATTCCATTTACGAAACCTCTCAATAGTTGTCGCTCATTATTCCAATTTAAATTCAATTTATTTGCCAACTCTTCTCTAATAGTCACGCAATTAGATCCTAGATCAATAAACGACTGTACTTTACTTCCATTTAATTTTACAATTTTATGATACACGCTTCCAACTTTCTGAATATGTTTGATATTTTTAATTTTCCTGGGACAATCAACCTCGTAATGTCCTTCAGTTTGACAGTATGAACAAATTCTTTTCCTACAATCACGCGCAATGTGATTTATACCGTTACACTTAAAACATTTTCGAACTTCATTTAAATTACGATTTGGTTTACCGGTATTATAATTTGATATTTTAAAGCCTAAAATTATTTTAAAGCTCCTAAAACTGGTTTTATTAGTATCATCCTTACACATACTTTCAAACACTTTTAACCTATCCATTAATTCGTTGATTGTTTTAAAATTGTGACAAGCCAATGCATACTTCACTTTCTCATCACTATCATTCAGCCCTGTTATAATGTATTTTACTACCGTCTCATCGTCCAAGTCTATCTCACTCGCAGTTGTGCGAATTACATACGCATACGGCATACTCTGTGAAACTCTCTGAAATTCTTTTCGTCCTATTTGCCAGTGTCGAATGAACCTCGGCAACATCCCGTTGCTTATCAAATTCCCGGATAATGACATATCGAAACGATTCCCAATCATGAATTTTTAAATCGACCGATTGATACCAAAGACTAGCATTTCCTTTTAATTTACGTACTGCGGCTAACAAAATAATAAAATCATTTAACCTATATGTATATTTCAGTTGCTCGATGGATCTAATCCAGCGCCTTATAGACGACACACACTCTCGTTTTGCAGGATCAAACTCATTGATCATATCCGAAATATCTCGCAGAGAAAACCCAAAATTATTATTATTAAGATTAACATTACCTGAACCAACGTTCACTCTAGAACCTATCACGTTTGTATTTTGCACTTTCATAGAATATCTGACATCTTGCGCTGTAGGTGGTAGCGAATGCGCATTTTGAAAATTATTAAATTCAGCACCATTATATTGTGTTGTAATGTGGGCGGATTATAATACCAATGTTGCGACGGTACATTTCCAACGTATTGGTTTGATGATTGTTGTGGTATGAAATTTTGAATAGACGCTTCCACGATGTAATTTTTGCTCGACGATGCTGGCTGGTATGATGCTTGTATTGGTTCTGATATCTACATTATGTTGCGGGGAATCAATTGAGTTATTGCAGTTTACTTCCGGCGGTGTTGGACTTCTGGATGATGACCTGTGTGACATATTTTATTATTTATTTATCCTAATTTCGACGACGATGATGTCACGTGTGTTAAACAATACAAAACACGACGATGATGTTAAATTTTTAATCCAAAAATCCACAAACATCCCACTTCTGATTTGTAATTTTAGCTTTAATATATTTAAAAAACTGCCTTAGAGCTTCGATGATACATTTATTTCACAATATATATATTTAATTTACATTTATTTTGAATAAAAACATAAGAACAACAAACAAAATCGACGGTTCGAAGCTATCAAAAAACATTGCTCTGAAGTTAGACTTAATTTACATGTATTTATGTTACAATAAAGAGGTCGCTTCTATTTGTATGAAGATAATTTTTTATGGGTGTTACAATCAAAATTAATAAATAACTGTACAGTTAATAAAAGACTATTCGTTTGAACCTTCAACTTGAAGTTGAAACTTAAGACACATAGGGTTTACGTTTTCCGACTTTCAGTTCGTCGCTTTCTGGGTTTTTTGTACTGTACTTTCATAAGACCTTATACCCACTTCAATCTATATTTAATATTTTATCTATAGTATAGTACATCGAAAAAAGCCGCCAAAAAGCACTAAAATTATAAGAGCGGAAAACTTTGAAAATAAATTTCTAATGAAATTTCTAATTATGCTCAAGGATATAAAAACTTACGCAGATAATTTGAGAGGAATTATATGAACCCTCTACCACCCTTCCTCTCGTCCTACTTTTTAAAAGAACGAAATCCTAAAAAATCGTATTAAATAATCTTAAACACTTCCAGTTAATTCCTAAACCAATAATCCAATTTAATTCATAATCCATAATCTTTACAAAATCACGATTTTTCATATTGTCTTAGGTAAAGCGAAAAAGATCATCAAACATAAACAAATTTAATCTCTTTTACTCAAAAACTCCTTAAACCAATAATTACTTAGAACAAAAAATTTTCAACTTAATTAAGAAATCAAATTAAATTACATTAAATCTTTGAAAAATTATAAAAATTTTAGAAAAGGGTTGCTATTAGACTCATATTTGGTTCTATACCTTTCTATAACAAAGACAATCCATTTTCTTAAATATGTTAAAAAGAAAATTTTCTTGAGTGGTTATTATATTTTGGTAATTACGAAAAGAGTAGAAATGATGTGATTAAAAAAGATGTATTTGTGGGTTCCAATTAAAACTGTTGTCAAAGGGTGGAATAAACATGTTTTACAAATAACACTCCTATTAGTTGAATTTAACGAGTTACTATTTATTTAAGGGAAAGTGAAAACTTCGAGAAATATAAGGGAAAGCTTTATTAGTATTAACGAATTTACAAAATGTTAACAATGAAACTAATTGAAGATAAAAATTAACACTCGTACATATATTACCTCGGTTTTGAAAAAAACCAAATTATTGAATTCTCGAGCCAAAAGTGAAATTCTTATCCCCACTTTTTTGACATTTCTCGACGTTTTAGGAGCTACTGATTCTAAAAAAGCAAAAAAAAAATATGTATGTCTGTCTGCCGGCCGGCCGTCACAACCGACGAAATCTCGAAAATTATTTGTTTGACATGAAATATTATAGAAACATGAATTGGACACGGAAATTTTAGATTTTATTATAATTTTTTGAAGATTTTTGGAATTTTGAAAAAAGTTTGTATTTCTTTTTTGGTTTTTCAAATATTTAGCTTTTGGATCAAAACATACTCAAATAATAGACAGGCGTTTTGATTCGTTGACGAGAAAACCCCACTTGAGTATTTACTAACAAAAACTAAACAAGGTTTCGATTTTCTCATTGTTTATAATTTAATAATTTAAAATTGAGTTGTTTTTTGATATTTTATACCTTCACAAATCACAACAGTAGTGCTCTTGCTTGAAACGATCATGATGTAATGCGAAAACCACATATATTTCAAAATTTTTATAAATTTTGTAATTTTTTTAAAAATTCCTTTAAACATTTAATACTTATTTTGATATAATAATTAATTATATGAATTGTTTATTGTAATTTAAAATAAAATTCACCATTTATATGCCAAATTTCAGGAAAATCGGCAACACGCATATTTTTTGTTAGTAAGCATTCCAATGGGTTTGTCTCGATATAAAAAAAAACGCTTCTCTGTAATTTTAGTATGTTTTGGGTGAACGACTAAATATTTAGAAAACTCAAAAAGGAAAACGAAAAAAGGGTGCTTTTGGATTTAGCCATCCTTGAAAATTCTATTTTTTTTACAAATTAAAACAAAAAAATTTCATGTAAAATTAGCAAAAAATTTTTTAGGTTTTAAGTCTAATTTTATTTATTAAATCTTTTGTACTACCTTCTTAACAAAAAAAATTTGAATAAAATCGGTAAACTAATTCTTAGCAAATGGCACAATGTACAAAAAAGAATCAAACTAATAATATACTCAAATGCGTTTTTTTCAAAAACAAAAACTAAATCATGTTTGTAATCTTAATATGTTTTAAGTAAATTATAAACCTTAAAATATTAAAAAATGAAAGCAAATAAAAAGGTACTTTCTGAATAAACAATGTTTGAAGAATTAAAATTTTAAAAAAATCATCTAAAATATAAATTTTTTTTGTCCGTGTAATATTTTTATAAAGTCATACAAAGTACCTTTCAAACGGAAAAAAATTTACTCAAATTAAATAACCCGTTCGAGCACAATTTAACTTTAATCTTTAATTGTCACTAAATTTCTTAAGAAATTTCGAGCCACCCTGTGTCAAAACTAGTGAAAAAATAAAAAGTATGTATCAATTTTTTTGTTATTCTAACGATTACGAAGTAATTGAAGTTTCAAACAAATCGGAATAGCTTGGGTTCACATCATCGGCTTCTTGATTCGATTTTGTATCTATATTATTATTTTCATTCAGAATATCAAAAGATTTTGGTTTTGAATTTTTTGCAACTATCCTTCCTCCATGCCATGTTCCCTTTTTACCATTTCGGTACATTACATTATCACCTATTTCGAATCTGTTCTTTACTTTTGATGATCAATCGTAATAGTTTTTAATCTTTTTTTGCCTCTCTTATAAATATCTCACAGATACTCTCTACAATCTTTGGGTGGAGTATATAATCATTTGGTATAGGCAGTTTTGTTCGTAGTCTGCCACTCATCACGATTTGTCCGGGGAATAATTTAAGCCTGACACCGGAGAATTTCAATAATCTTATAACATTAAATTAAGATCTGAAAAGCTGTCTTCATTGGACTTTTTTAACATAAGTTTACATATATGTACATCTTGTTTTGCTAACCCATTTGACCGTGGATAGTTTGGACTAGATAGAATTCACTATACTAAAACCCCAAGCTTCACTAAAAACTTTAAACTCGTAAGATGCAAATGGTATATAGTCCGTCCGCTATGATTTTCGATAGGTACTAAAAATTTCTTTTAGGACATTAATGACCGATATTGACTGTTTAGATAACAAAATCCCGACTGTTTAGATAACAAAATAATCCACAGCAACTAGGTAGATTTTATTTCCAAAGTCTAATAAATCACATTCGATTGATTCAAATGGAAAACGAGGAATCTTATGTGGAATTAAGAGTTCTTTGACATGATTGAATTGAAACTTTTCACAGGCTTTAGATATTTTCACTGTGTTTTCAATATTTTGATTCATGGATGGCCAATAAAATAAGGAACGTAATTGATTTTGGATTTTAATCATACCCATGTGTGACTCGTGAAGAGATTTTAAAATATATTCCCGTAGGTTTATTGGTACTATCACCTTGTCTTGGTGACATACTAACTCCTCGTTCACATATACATACTACTGGTTTTTTGTAGTAAAATTTCAAATAATTGGGAACTTTGCTTCTTGTATTAGGCCATCCATTTAAACAAAAATATCTAAGTTTTTCTATAGTAAAATCCTCATTAGTTTTTTTTTCTTAAAGCTCGATTGCTTTGCGTGGTGAAATATTAATTGTATGTATAATGTCATTTAACGAATTATCTACGTTTTCGGTTTTATCGAAAGGGAGTCAGGCTCTCAATAATGCGTCAGCTATATGCGCTTAATGCCAGGTATGTGTTTAATATCTATATCATACCGCAATTATTTTAATTTAATTCTTTGTAATCTCAGCGAACCCATTTTACTTATCTTTTTTTTTGTTAACAGCCATTAATGGTAAATGGTTTGAATGAATTATCACACATCTTTCATAAACAAAATGGTGAAATTTTTTGCCAGCAAAAGAATGGCAAAGTATTCCTTCTCATATAGGTGTATAATTCTTCTCTGTCTCACTTAAAGATTTTGATACATATAGCACATGGGTTTTCCTTCTGGCAACAATTACAACAACCCAAACCGATATTTGAGGCATCACACTATTACGATCTCCTTGTTTGCATCATAATTTTCAAGGACAGGTGCCTCCACTACCTTCGGTTTGTTTCAGTAACTGCTTCCGTATACTGTGATTGCCAGACAAACTGATTGTTAAATGAAATTCCTTACATAGTTCACCATACCTAAATAACGTTGTAAAGACTTTTTATGACTGGGTATGTTGTAGTGTTTTATTGCGCTAATTCTACTTAGATGAGGAGATATCCCTTCAAATGAAAAATATGACCTAAGTATGTACTACCCTTAATAAATTTTTGCCATGTTCGGCTCTTGTTCTAACATAAACAAACAGATCTTCTATGTCTCTGGTAATTTTCCAAACGGTTTTTAATTAAATCTTTGGAAAACTTCCGCTGCCACGTTTATACCGAATAAAACGCCTCAAAAATTTGTAACAACCAAATGGTGTTGAAAAGGTACAAATCTTATACTTGAATAATCATCAAACTCAATTTGCCTTTTATGTCTAACACCGTGAAATATTTTTGTCCATACAGTTTTTATTTAATGTCGCTGAGAGTATTGATTTGAAAAAATTCAGTAGTAAACATTTGTTTATTTCTTGTCGGTCAAGACCGATTCTTATCTTTTTATTATGCTTCTTCACTATAACAAGTTTACTAACCCAGTCAGTTGGGGTTTCCACCTTTTTGATTATGTTTGCTAAGTACTATACTGATTTGGAACTTTTATACGAATAATTATATTACATTACACCGGAAAGCACAACAAAAACTACTATATGAAAACTGAATCTAAGACCAACAGAATTTTTCCACATGGAAATATCTTATTTATAATTACTTTTTCACTATTGAAAGCAATAATTTAATACAAACAAAAATAAGATTTAAAAATTATATACATCAAAACAATAAAAAACGCTCACATTAATTTATCTGCGGTTGTTGATGATGATGATGATGATATGGCTTCATTTAATGTGTTGTATAATTGAGATTCATTTCCTAATCTTCCAAAATTTTTAATCTCAACATCAAGTATTTCCAGTTATATTGATTTATATCCCACCAAAGATGAACATGATCGATAGTTGATGCAACTTGACAATCATATATATATAATCATAAAGCGTATCCATCCAATAACACATAGTTTTTTTAAATCATCGCTTAATGCTCCAATAAACAAAATAAACTGTGATGGCATTAACAAAACCTTACTGTTGCGAGTTACAATATTCAATATGTATTGCGGAGCTTCAGCACCATTACGTACCTGGTTGATTTGCCTGGTTGATTTACCATTCAGCACCTGGTTGATTTACATTTAAATTTGTAAATCTCCTCATTAAACATGCAAAAGGAAGCGATCACCATAACATCGTACTGTTATCATTTCGCCAAAACTCATTATTTTGAAAACATTTTATCTAAATAATAGAAATCAAACTCACAATACGAATTAAAAACACATTGAATCTTATTTTGAACTATCAAAATTTGTTTTGGTTTTAATATGCATGAACTTTTTATTTACATTGATTGAATAATTATTTGTAGCACAATAACAACATATATTTAATTTTATATACAACTTGATTTAAATTTTACTAATTTTTAAAAGCATACTGATTGTCGATCCAAACAATTTGATCGTGTTTATATCATATCATCAGACTTTCCGTTTCTCTTTTTAATCAATTCTCACTAATACAAATATCAATTCTGTTTTTTTTTTTTCAAATTAAACAATCATTTATGCAAAACAACGTATTTTTAATTGAACTTATTTACATCATGAACAAAAAAATATAATTTAGTGTACAGTGGTACAGATAAATGTCGATAATTGAAGAAAATTAATAAAGTTATTAGTTATCAATGTCATTGAATTTGGCAACTATTATTTTAAATTAAAAATTGGAAATAGTCCGTCGTTACAGTACATTTCATCTAGTTTAATTCTTATGGCATATTTTAATGCTAATGGAATCCGGTTTGGAGATTTTGCTACAGAGACAGCATTTTCTTTTAATTTAAAGCTATATTGACATTTTCCAATACCACTGAATAAATCACTATTATCTTTCACAAATTTAGCTACATTTAATTCTAAAGCTAAAACTTTACGCTTAATCAAGCGCAGATTTAAATATGAAGTCAGTCCCAAAATCGGTTTTGATTTAGTTTTTACGATTAAAAAATTTTCCAAGTAATACCTTTTTCCAAATTCAACCAACAATTATACTTGCCCTTCAGTTTTGACTGCCTCCAGATTTGAATTATTTGGCATTGTTTGTTTAGTGTTAAATGTTTAGCTGGTTTGTGGGCTGTTTTCTTTAAATTATCTGAATTACGTTGAGAATGAACGTTTCTTTTTAATTCACCACTAGAATGATTAGCATGTGAAGAACTTTCGGTATATTTACTAATTTGATTAACGCCGTTTGTCAGTTGATTTTCTGATGAAAATGAATGACCTTGAAATACTTTAATTTGTGATTTATTGGCTTCCGATATTTCACCGTATTCTGTAATTTTCTCGAGAGCAACTCCATCATCTTTGAGCTTCAAAACTTTTTCTTGTAAGTTTATGTTTTGTAGTCCCAATACTATTATGTCTCGAAGAATTGAGTTTTGTTGTTCACCAAACTCAGCATCCTTAACTATGTTTTTTAATTTCTGTTAAGAAATTTCTGTGAATCTTAAGAAACATATATCTTTGATGCAATAGCTTTTTCTGTGGGTTGCAATATGATTTAAACAAGCAATGTCATCATATTTATGATTTTTGCAAAACAACTAGATTTAAATCAAATTCGCTGCGCCTGGTTGTGTATTAAATAAAAGAATAAATACACAAATTCTGTATTTGCTGTTACCAGGCGGTAGACAGGTAAAAATTTTACCTTTTATTGTTTTGTTATTATTTTAAAGCATAAATTTGTTTTGTATTGCCTGGTAACAAGAAATATAGAATTTTCTTTTAATTATTAGTAGGAATCTCGAATTTATTACTTTATCTGTACTCTTCAATTTTGTTAGTGTTAGTAGGAATTTCGAATTTATTGCTTCGTCTGTACTCTTCAATTTTGTTAGTGTCTTTTGTGTTTTCCTTCTTTTTGCTTTTCCCTTATCGTGCAACTGTTGCACGAAACCGTCTATCGTGTTTTTGAAACTGAGATACCCAGTTTTTTGTATGTTTTAGTTCTGAAATTTAGGCCTGGTCGAATTTCAGTATCTATACCTGCAATGGCAAAGGGTAAGTCTATGTCTCAACAAAATGGCAGCAGAGTGAACCAACAGCTTAGCATTGACTTCACCAACATAAGAGGTCTCAATTCAAATCTAAACGTGGTCCATCACTACATCGAAAAAAATAAACCTGACATATTGTTTCTTACCGAAACAATTGTTTGTGGCAAAGCATCGAAATTGGATCTCGATAAATACCGGATTCCTAGCTACGAATTGGAACATTCCTTTTATAACAAGCATGGTGTCTGTGTATTTATTCGAAATTCACTTTCATGTATGAGAATTAAGGCTTACGAGTTGAACTCTAAGCACCATAATTCTTTAGGACTGAAGATCTCAGGTGTTGATGAAATTATGTTTATAATAGGATTATACAGATCTCCAAATTCCCCCCAGGATGTCCATTTTTCGATCAAGTATTGGCTACTCTAGACAAGATTACCACGGACTACCCCAAAGCAATACTGGCCATTCTTGGAGACTTTAATATTCATAATTAAGAATGGTTTAAGTATTCATCGTACACTGACGACGTAGGAAGACAAGCCAAACTGATACTCGCAGATTATCACGGTTTGACGCAAATGATAGAGTGTCCCACTAGAATCCTAGACAATTCACATCATAATCTATTTTTGGATCTATTTTTGACAAACGAACCAGATACTACGAAGACAAAAGTTGAACAACCCCTCGGAACATCGGACCATTTACTAATATCAGCAATAGTGCAATTTACATCACCGACACAAATTAAAGCAAATCCTCGTCGCGTTTGGAATTATAAACGCGCTGACTGGGATGGACTGAGAAACTTTCATGATGAAACGCCTTGGAAAACTATCTGTTGTGTTGATCAAGATCCAAGCACATCGGCAATAAGAATTTTTGAAATCATAAAAAAAGGAATGCGGCGGTTTATTCCAAATCGATTAATCACTCCTAAAACTGAGCCTTGGTTCACGCGGGATGTTGATGAGGCAGTGAGGAATAAACGCAAAGCATTTAAGACATATAATTCAAATAAAACACCTGAAACCCATAGCGCCTATAAAAAAGCCAGAAATATATGTAAATACAAAATAGACTTGGACAAAGACGCGTTTATCCAGTAGCAAGCAAAGAAATTCGCCGAGCACCCATCTGGCTCACGTAGTTTCTTTCCGGCAATTAAATCGGTCCAGAGCAATTTTACTCGACCCTCTATTCCAACCTTAGTTCTGAATGACATTCCCGTGAGCGACTCAAAAGAGATGGCGGATCTTTTGGGTCATATTTTTGCAGAATACTCAAACATAGTTGAACCTCCCCATTCTCCCACACTCATTTCCCAGTTGCAACGAAAATGAAACCAATTTTTTTTCGTTGCAATATTATACGGAAAATGCTTCTTTCTATCAATATCAACAACTCTGCTGGCCCCGACGGTATTCCACCCCTCATTCTTAAAAACTTTGCTAGACAAGTAGCTCCAATTTTAACAAAAATTTTCTATTTATCTTATAAAACCGGAATATTTCCCGATTCTTGGAAGCTGATCAGCGTTCAACCCATATCAAAGAAAGGCAGTAAGATAGACCCTTACAATTATAGACCAATTGCAATTCTGTCGGTTTGGGCTAAAATATTTGAAAAATATGTTAACTACAATCTATTAGATTATTTGGAAATGTCGCGAATTATTAATGATAAGCAGTATGGTTTTCGTAGAAGTCATGCAACAGGTGATCTGTTAGCCTACGTATCCCAGCTCTGGAACAAATCACTGGAAAACCATGGTGAGACATTCTGTATTTCACTTAACATTTCTAAACCATTTGATAAAGTGTGGCATAAAAATCTCATAGCTAAATTAAAATCTTATGGCATAGACCATCTTACTCTCTCATGGATTCATAGTTTTCTTACAGGTCGCCAATTTCATGTTAATTTAGATGGTATCACATCCAATATTTTCACAACCAATTCTGGGGTTCCCCAAGGTTCTGCACTCTCACCAACCTTGTTTCTTCTATACATTAATGATTTACTTATTTCCACAGTGCACCCAATCCATAGTTTTGCTGATGACAGCACATTGCATGCATCACATGTATCTCCCAAATTTCGATCTCATACTGCAGTTACCACTGATAGAGCTGCTAATTGATTCTATCAACAAAAACCTGGATCGTATAATGGAATTGGGTGATCGTCATCTTGTTTAATTTAATCTAACCAAAACCAAACTTTGCCGTCCTCCATGAATAGAGCGACATAAAACTTTCCCTATTAAAATAAACCATGAGGAACTGTGTGAGGTTGAATCAGTTAGACTTCTTGGAGTGGATATTCAAAATAATCTGAAATGAAATAAACATGTGTTCAACCTCGCTAAATCTGCAATGCAAAAATTAGGATTCTTGAGTCGATGTAAAAAGTATTTCAATCCCGATCAAATTTTGCTAATCTTCAAGGCCTTTGTAATGAAGCGCTGCTTCGTTGAATGACAACGAAGTGGCATAGCAGGTCGCGTACCTAGTGAGATTTATTTATAGCCCCTGACTAGCTTCAATCTATGGGAACGAGTGCGAAAACCTGCTACTTCAGCACAAATAACTGGATAGTACGCGAGAAAACATGATAAGAACGGATATGAGATAAAGCAAGTGAAAGACTGAGACTCTGGCGACTTCCTTATGTGAAAGAACAACGATCACCACATCCAGCCCCATAATCCTAACACACTCACACGCTCTCGCACTCCATCCACTCACTCACGCCCTCACATTCTCCCATACATGTACACAACCATGCCCATTCGCGCAATTACTCTACACGATACAGTCAACCTGTCACCTTTTATTTGTGACCGTCAAAAGAAGGAATACCAATAGTTGATTTAGCGTAATACACGGTTTCTGCTAAACTTAACAATCCACCAGGCGATATGAACAATTTATGATTCGGATGTGCTAGCATCTCATTTTGAGGACACCAACTATTAACAAGGACATTATCAGACAAGTTATCAATTTCTGTTTTAACAAATTTCCATATAACTGTTCCTTTCAATTATTACCACTGTTACCATTTAAATTGTTGTTAGGTTACACCAAACTAAACATCAATATTAAATTTAATGCAAACGGTCTATACACCTTCAGAATCCCTTTTCCAATTCATCGATCAGTTACCCAAAAGATGTAATGTTAACTCTTGTTTTATTTTAAAAAAATTACCAAATGAAACGCGAACAACAACGCATTAACTTGGGCACTGTCGAATTATATAAACTTAACAAATCATATCACATCATTTGATTTAGTCTTATAACCTTATTATTATTATTATTATTATATATTCAGAGTAGTTTGTAATTTGTATGATTTTTTTTATGAATTTTTTATTTTTAGTCATGTTGAACTAAAAATATATTTTGTTGAAAAAAGAGTTTTTTAAATAAAACTATTAAATTAAAAAAAAAAAAAAAAATCATATCCATTTTAGATTTTAAGAATTTTTAGTGATTTATCAATGGATTTTTGTTTTACAGTATGTAGGTAGAATTTATTTTGGTTATATAATTCAAAGTAGCGTCTGACAGGCATACACACATGCACCCACCATACTCGCTCAGACGCCCTCGCATTCACAAATCCAGATTCACACACTCATACAGCTACATGCATTCCGTGATCGTTCATACACAACAACAAGATGAGATTGCAACGTGACTCACCTCATAGTTAGTTCAGATCCCGCTCCTCTCAAGTTTAATTAGCCGAACATCTAACTCTCCGTGTCCAGGTATGATGAGGTTCAGACAATAAGGTAGGTGTATATATCAGCTAATGGTGAAAATAGTTATTGTTGTTGGTTGCTTTTACTATAGTCAAATATTGAGTGGTGATGGCAATATAAAGCTTTTGGTAGCAAGTACTTGTGTATTAATAGATATCGGTTGCACAGCGAAAGGTGATATTATTGATAGCTATAGATGCGCGTTGAGCAGCCCTGATGATAAAACGCTTATTGTAGCCTGTATAGGTGCTCCAACATAAAGTGGTTGATGATCAAAATTGGATATTTTTGATAACTATAGTTATACGTTGTGTGGCAATGATAATAAATTGGTTATGGTAATAAGTATTGGCAAACAAATATATATCGGTTGATAATCAAACTGTGAAATAATAGACAACCATGGATGAAAGTTACACGGTACGGGTGCTGCAATGCCTATTGTCTCATACCCACAGCTATTGTTGAGATGCTTTGACGTTAGTATAGATAATCAGTATAAACTCTGTTCCACGACGAGCAACGCCAGGGATATACCGACGCTTAAAGCCGGTAATGTTGAGTGAAGTGTACCAGGTACCACCTCGGAGTTAAAATGGTCACTGGTGGTGATTGATAGCAACTATTGTTGAATGCTGATCGTTGGTCGTGATATCCAATCTTGGTACATGAAACGTTGGTCGAAGTTATGTACAACGGCAGATATAATGATTGCTTTTGACAAGATAAAAATAAGATCTGACCAAGATTCCGGTACCATGAAGATAATGAGAAGATAATGAAATTTTATCGTCGTGTGGAATACAACATTTTTTTTTATAGCGTTTGTTAAAGAAGACCAAAAAAATGAAGAAAACTCTATGATAAATGTATTTTAAAAGTATCAGGAAAAAACAGTTTCACGAAAAAATGAGTATAGGTGGCTTTGATAACTTTTGGAATTTTATAAATAAATAAACAAATCAATGTTTTTTGTTCAGCAAAATACTTATGTCAAAATACTTTATTTACCCTTGCTGTTAAAGTACTACTTTATCTACCCTTGATGGTAAAGTGCAACTTTTCCCTCTAATTTTAGTTGATAATAGCACGTTTTAACAATTGCTATAGAAAAAAAATTATTTTAACTAGGAAAGACAGAAAAAGTTCACAACGGATAAATTTTTCTAACTTATTCTATTTATTTACACAAAAATAAATTAACTGATTATTTGTAGCTATAACACTAATTAATTTTATGTTTTTGGTTTATATATATAATCATGTAATCAAAAAAAAACTTTTGTATTCTATTATTTTTGTTTTAAATTGTAACGTAATTTTTCTTTATGTTCTTAATTAGGATTCCAACGAAACAAAACAAACCACTATTGCGGGAAACATTAAATTTCTTTTTGTTCAATTTTATTAACTTTATTACTTAGGACGCGGAAGATATTTTGCACTAGTCTTACAAACAAAATTGAGAATTTTTTGGGTTCACTTACGTTTTTGATTTTATGTTCCGTTTGCCATTTGTTTTGTTCCCTGCTGTTAATTATTGGTTTTGTTTTATCCTTTTGGATTCAATATATTAATTTATTCAAGCTTAGCACTCAAAATTCTGGTTAATTTTTGTTAAAACTTTTGTTTCTGGTGCATTGTATTGCAGCCTTCCATTTTTAATTTTATTTCACCGACTGACAGCAGAAAAAACAAGAATCATCTGAGTGATATAATAATCGAATAAGAATTCGGCGACTAAAAGAGCCTCTATACGCGGGTAGGCATATTTATAGGCAAATAGTAGCAATCGGTTTTACATCACCAATTACAAAACAAATCTGTTTATCAGACAATCTCGTTCGATAAATGTGTGTACTAAAAGTGTCTTCACTATAACTGGAAGGAAACCATAAACAGAGACATCTATTACGAAACGTATTTGGGAAGTTACATTTGTTAGTGTATCCACTAAGGAATTATTACATCCAACAGGCATTAAAATAGGAGACTACAACCAATGTATAACAGAATATTGATTGTTAGATTTATATGATATAGCGTAACTTATTTTAAGATAATCTTCCAGCAATTAACGAATACCAATTGAATACAGGAAACTGCATGGGAAAATATTATTAATTGATAGACGATTGTAGTAAAATCTATATGAAAATAGCGGAAGTACGAATACAAATTGAGTAGAGTAAAGTACACTGGAGAAGTATTACACAACTATTTTATGACAATAATTTTTTTAACGGAAACCATAGCAGATGATGATTGTGGATTGAGTATGCGAAACTATGTGTACAGGACAAAATGAAAATGACTATGAAAATTTCGGTCAAGGCAAACTTGGTGTATGTGGGACAGTGGTTCGAATTATAATTATGGAGTTTGAATTACCCGTCATAACACCTTTATTTGTCCATGTATGGAATACTGCTGTCATGTTTGGGGAGGTGCCTGTGAGTCAACAAATAAATGTCTAGACTCTGTACAGAGAAAATCAATATGGTTGATTGGTGATACCAAACTAACGGACCAGCTTGATTCGCTCCAACACCGAAGAAATGTAGCTGAATTGTCAATCTACTATAAATATAACTTTAGCAAATTCTCCTCTAAGGAAATTAAAAATATCCTTCCACCATGTGCGCAGTATAATCGGCAAACAACAGCTGCCGAGTTATCTCATCCATTTGTTGTCAAATACCTCGTTGTAGAACTGTGTCCTTCGAGAACGACTATTTTAATAGAGTGGCCAAATTGTGGAACTCAATGCCCTCCTCTGTATTTCCCGATGAATTTTCCCCTCCTAGCATTTTGCTCTTCTCCTTACTTTATAGCTGACATGGTATCTTCGGATATTCAAAGAGTCTGAATAATGAATATTTCATATTTAGTGTGCTAAACATGTCTCACTAATTAATAAAAAAAAAATAAATCTCGACAGCAACTAACTAGCACGGTTACATTACCATGTTATCATTAATTTAATATTTATAAAATCTCTCTCAAAAGAGGAAGTGAGATATTATACATTAATAATTATGTACCTGTATGTTAATTATGATGGTTAGTTTATTAGTCCCCACCCACCATCTCACTGTTAAACCATTAACTATGCACAGTGAAATATATTATACCAATACCTGGCTGAGTAACACTTAGGGAAATGATTCAATGATCAAATTTGAGATGAATGGATCGTTACACCGATACCGCCGGTGATCGTTTATTTATCGTACAGAAAAATCAGCCAACAGGCCAAGGCACAATATATTGCCCAGTAAAAATTTATTATACAAAAATAACGGCAGGAGCTATTCAAAAAAATATATATGTACATATTAAATACATATAAATATATACTAACATTTAAACTAAATTTAATATAATGCTTATAACTAAAATTATATAACCCACCAAAAATAATCTAAGTAAATGATCCAAAACAGCATCCATACCTCAGCTATTTATTCTTCAGTGTACACATATATGTACATATAAAATGAAAAATACCAACAGCGGAAGTAGGGAAACAAATAAAATCGTTGATTAAAATCTCGATGAAAACATCATTGCCTTGAAACCAAGGGTTAGTTGCAATGAAACCATTATCGTTATACCAATTCAAAGGTAAATACGCATTAGAATCGAAAATACAAAAAAATTCCTTGGAGCACTTTCAGTTACAATTAACTTTTTTCCCAAAACTTTTCGCCTCGATTTATTTTGGATCACATTTAACGCCAAATGCTGTACCATTTGGTAAATTAACCAAAAATCACAATTCCCTTTTATTTAAACAACAATTTTACTCTACTTTCTTTACCCAGCATCAAAAGTAAATCTATTTTTATTTTAATCCATTCAAAAAAAAAAAAGTATAAAAAAGTACAACTAGGGATTGCAATCCCGTAGCGGTTTACGAATCTCGGTGTTGACGGGTATTCCACCTCATCGACCAAATGGCCTGGGTCTCGACACTAGATAGTCTATGATGCCAAGACTCAGTGGACTGTATGTAATAAAAATAATCAATTGGTTAAATCAAATTAATTTAATTTTCTATATCTACAAATCAGAGTTTAAGCTTAATTAACATTAATTTGAAGACTTACAGTAAAAAAATTTAATTTGATGATGTTGAATGAAGATGAGAGTAATATAAATTATTTGCTGATTCGACGATGTTGAATATGACGATTACGACAATTATAATGAAGAATTACAGTAAAATAAATTTAATTTATTCACGTGCTATTTTTAATTGTTTACACACATTTTTTTTTCACAATACACTTCACACTTCTCTCTTCATACTCACCTTAGTTCCCTGTCCTGGTTAGTAAATTACGTCTTACCACCTCGATGGTTGCTGAAGAAAAGAGATTTAATCTTTTTAAATTTTTGTATTTTATCAAAACCCCCGATAGGGGGTAGAAGCCTAACTCATGTTTTAGCAGAAAAAAATCGTGAACTTGTAGCGCCATTTTGAAAAAAAAATCAAAAAATCACCATAACGCCATCTGGAAAACTAAAACTCCATATAAAAAAATTCAAAAAAATTTAATCAAAACACTAATCCAATTTTTGGCATATGGCAATGTTCATTGTTTATTGCAAATGGCATGAATTGGTATGGCTATGATATCGGAGGTTTTGATTTCATACAATCATCCAAACGCAAAAAGACAATTCTCATCTGTCAAATCGACTAAATCACCACTGTGTTTTGCTTGGCGTCATCTATCTTCAACCATCCGAACTACATTCATGTAACAATAACGCGTTTACATGGGCAGGAAGTAATTATAATCGTTTTTTTGTTTGTGTGTGATTTGGCGTAAACACTCGGGACTTCGGTATTCATAAGTTTTAAAGCCCGGAATCCTGAGATTTCAAATTTGTATGGAAAACCGTAAATAATTAAGAATAAAATTTTCAAATAAAACCTCATTATTCATTTTTTACTTTCGAAAAGTATATACAAAAAATATATTTTACTAATTCAACTTCTAGTTGATTATTTTTTAACTTTTTGATTTCCGGCTTGTGCTATTGATTGATATAATGTAGTATTGTTTTTTTCGCAATTGAAATCGGCAATTGAAAATAAAAATAGGTGCCTTTCAACACCTTAGACCGTTTGTCATGTGGGTACCTAGGTCCTTAGGAGTTTTTAAAAAATAGAACCATCCCGAATATTTATACGCATACTAATTCCAACAGCGTCTTACTGACTCATAAACTATTACTAATTTAGCGATCAATTACTGCGAGTATATCTCCTAGAACAGACCCTATAAAAATTGTTTTTTTTTTTTGCGATATCACTGATTATAATAACTTGTGTGTATTTGTTTTCTTCCACAGGCAAAATGAATGTTTTTCTCTTCTTAACAATAATATTATTTTACAACTGCAATAATTTAACTTCTGCCAACTACGAAGCTGCACCTTCATCATCACAAACCAATGAAATTTTACAACCACAACCATCCCTTCTAACCTCCACAATTTCAAAACAAGAAGAAGAACTTCCAGATCCAATCTCTTCGGTTGACATCGATTACCTAAAAAACGGTTTATTATTTCAATTCCGTCGTAGTATAAAAAGTGATAATTCTGATATTGAAACACGACGACGTAGCGTATTGGATAAAAATTTTATGCGATTTGGTCGAGGCAATGAAAATTTAATGAGGTTTGGACGAAGTGATAATTTAATGCGTTTCGGTAGAGCGAACGGTAATAATCTAATGAGATTTGGACGTTCATCAGCAAATAATCGTATGAGATTTGGTAAACGTGATAAAAATTTAATGAGATTTGGTAGAGCAGAGAATTTAATGCGTTTTGGACGTTCCGGAAATTTAATGGATGTCGATATGAAAGAATTGCAAAAACTTTACGGAAGAGGTGATCGTAATGATAACAGTAACACAGGAAGGAATATTTTATTTTACGGAAGCCTTAGTAACAAACATGCAATGAGGCTTGGAAAACGTGATGATAGTGAGAAAGGTAAGTTTAATTTTAATAATAAAACTTATTAAAAAATACAAACCTTTAACTCTAATCGTTTTCAGATGAAGGTCTTGAAACATCCATAAAACCATTAAAATCGTCAATAAATTCAATCAATGATACAGATGACGATGAAAACATGCAAAACATCTCGCCGCTAAAAATTTTATTTAATGAAAACGGAAACAAACTACCCATTGTGATTAAAACAAATTCTGAACCTACTGAAGAAATCTACGATACTGATAACTATCCAGATAACAGTCTTGCCTATAACAACGAATAACAACTGAACTCAAAAATCTTTTTAAAATCAAATTAATTTTAATAAAACTTATTTTTATTATTAAATTGATTCTAAAAAAAAATTATTTAGTTATTCTAAATTTGATTAATCCAATTTAAAACCACAATGTTTATGTAAATAATTCAATTTTTTTTTTATTCGTTTAGATATTGTTAAACTAAATATTTTAACAATAAAGGCTGGAATTGTTAAAATATTTTTTATAAGATAATATTATATTTATTTATTATTAAAATAAAAGATGTGAAATATTTAATTAAAATTTATAATTAATGTGTTCAAATATTTTTTTAATCGGAAGATGGTGTTGTTACATGGGTTGTTAGGGATTGTAACACTATTCTAATCAATATTCAATGTTATATATTAAAATGTTTGTTAAGGCGACCAAAGTAGTATATGAAGTTGACTTGCCTATATTTCAACTAAAGGTAAGTATATTTTCAAAATCACTATGTTTTAAAACAATAAATACAGCAGTATTATTCTGGAGCTAGAACATTTCTTCAATACAACAGCCAATAAAAAAGATTTCTATTCTGGCGATGCAAAAAAACAAATGATCCGGAACAAATCTCGGGATAGTAACCACAATGGTTAATCACAAAAATAAAACTAAAATGCAATGGAAATTCATCAGATATATGCACCCCAGTTCCATGACGAATATTTATTTTAACCCAAAATTCTACCCTATTAGAGTTGGTCGAAAGTTTACAGCCGAACGTCGATAAGGTAGATTGTTAATAAAATATCATCCGAAAGAGAGAACACTAACTAAATAATAGCTAATATTTTATGGATAGTCAAAAGTAATTTATGGGAAAAATTTTGCGCAAAGTTTCTATGGGAAATCTCGGAAAATTTGATTTTCTAAATATTTTTGTCAGCACTGAAAAAATCTTGCTCTTAAAGTGTTATATCTGGAGATCGATCGAATTGATGACAATGGTCCATAGTAATCTCTGGCAAAAATATTGGGTCATGTGGGAAATTTTGGAAAAATTGATTTTCTAAATTTTTTTATTAGCACATGTTGTTATCGCCGGAACAGTCTAGAGAGAATACTTGGACGACCACATTCTCGATTGATTCAACTAGAATCAATCCTACTCCTGAACGTGTCGATGCTACTAATAGTTACGAACGTCCTGAAACAGTAATGCAACTCCGACGTTTTCTCGGAATGATTAACTTCTACCGCCGATTCATTCCTCACGCTGGTGGCAACCAAGCCATCCTCAATGATTTCCTTAAAGGTTCCAAAAAGAATGACAAACGTGTCATTCAATGGTCCGAAGACGTCATTCAAGGCTTCGACTTATGCAAGCAGCAACTCAGTGAAGCAACAACTCTTTCTCACCTCTTACACTCTGCCCAACTTGCCGTAATGGTCGACGCTTCCGACAAGGCACTTGGCGCTGTTATCCAACAAAAAATTAACGACTGTTGGACACCACTTAGTTTCTTCTCGGTGCGACTTGATGAAACACAACAGAAATACAGCGCTTATGATCGTGATCTCCTTGCAGCTTACTCTGCAATTAAACGCTTTCGATATCTCCTTGCAGATAGAACCTTCACGCTCTTTACTGATCATAAGCCACTCACCTACGCACGTCGCAGAACCCTGCCAAAGCAAGTCCTCGCCAATTCTGACATCTAGATTTTATCAGTCAATTCACGACTGATATTCGCCACATTTCTGGAATTGATAATGTGTTGCCGACACACTTTCTCGTGCTCAGCAAATATCAATTCTAGAAAACATTAACTACGACTAAATTGCTGACGCTCAGTTCAACGTTAACGAACTAAAGGAATTGGGATTTTGAAAAAAAAATTATTGATTTTTTTATTTATTTTAAGACTTTTTTATTAATTTTATTGATATTTAATGCGAAAAGCTTAAAAAAGATTTTTTTCAACGCGCCACGATTGGTCACCATTTTGTGACGTCATAATGTTAAAGCATGTTAAATAATGTTAAAGTATGTTAGCATGATGTTAAAGCAAAAGGTTAAAGCATTGTGACGTCATAATGTTAAATTTTTATTTTGATATAACTTTTTAATTATTGCGAAAAAAAAAATAGTTTTGTTACAAAACTTGTATATGATCTTTCCATTTATCACAAAAAAAATTTTTTTCAAAAACCCAATTAGTGGACACTAGTCCCACACTTCAATCCCGCTCCTTTCCAGTATCGTTTGGCAATTCTAGTGTCAAAACCATTTTATGTGATACTTCTTCTGGTAATCCACGACCTTTTATTCCAAAGGAATTTCGTTAATTTGTTTTCAATAGTCTCAATAGTCTCGTAATAGTCTCACAATTTATCTCACCCAGGACAGGAGTGCACCATTCTGTCAAACTCCTAACTGAAAAAGTCGTTTGGCCATCCATTAAAAAGTATGTACGACAATTGGCACAGAACTGCCTGGCTTGCCAAAAGGCAAAAGTTTTTCGCCACACTCAATCTCCTTTAGGTATTCATCGCTCCACTTCTCAGAGATTTTCCGAGATTCATATGGACATAATTGATCCACTTCCTACCGCTGAGGACAAACGCTATTGTGTCACTATTATTGACCGCTATACTCGATGGGTTGAAGCCATTCCTATCGGTAACATGAGCTCTCTACTCCGTTTCTTCTATACATTAATGATTTACTTGTTTCCACAGTGCACCCAATCCATAGTTTTGAGATGACAGCACACTGCATACATCACATGCATCTCCCAAATTTCGATCTCATACTGCAGTCACCACTGATACAGAGCTGCGACTTGATTCTATCAACAAAGACCTGGATCGTATAATGGAATGGGGTGATCGTAATCTTGTTTCATTCAATCCAACCCAAACCAAACTTTGCCGTCTTTCACAAATAGAGCGACATAAAAATTTCCCTATTAAGATAAACCATGAGGAACTGCGTGAGGTTGAATCAGTTAGACTTCTTGGAGTGTATATTTCAAATAACCTGAAATGGAATAAACATGTGTTCAACCTCGCTAAATCTGCAATGCAAAAATTAGGATTCTTGAGTCGATGTAAAAAGTATTTCAATCCCTAGCAAATTTTGCTAATCTTCAAGTCCTTTATTCGTCCATGCATGGAGTACTGCTTTCATGTTTGGGGAGGTGCTTGTCAGTCAACAATAAAATGTCTAGACTCTGTACAGAGAAAAGCAATACGGTTGATTGGTAATACCGAACTAACGGACCAGTTTGATTCACTCCAGCACAGAAGAAATGTGGCTGAATTGTCAATCTACATAAATATAACTTTGGCGAATTCTCCTCTAAGGAAATTCAAAATATTCTTTCATCATGTGCGCAGTATAATCGACAAACAAGAGCTGCCGAGTTATTCCATCCATTTGTTCTACAAATACCTCGTTGTAGAACTGTGTCTTTCCAGAACGACTATTTTAATAGAATGGCCAAATTGTAGAACTCAATGCCTTCCTCTGTATTTCCCGATGAATTTTCCCCTCGGGCATTTAAAGAAAATGTTCATTATCATTTAAAACAATTAGTATAGTTATCCCGATATCCCCATTCCTTCCATTTTCCTCATCTCCTTCCTTTGTAGATGACATGGTACCTTCGCATATTCAAAGAGTCGAAATAATGAATATTTCATATTTATATTTAGTGTGCTAAACATGTCTAACTAATTAATAAAAAAAAAAATTGAATTTCTCGTTACGAATTACCTTCAGTAATTGTCACTGATCAGGGCTCTTAATTCGACTCCAATCTCTTCAACCAGTTGTCAAACTTATCGGTTTCGAACATAAACGCACTACAAGAACAATCCGAAATGTAAGGGATTAATCGAACGTTAGCACCGAACTCTAAATTCCGCGACAATGGCCTACGACAGAATGAACTGCGTGAAGATTTCCAATCTTCATCGGATGAGCTCGTTTACGGTACTAACATACGTCTTCCTGGAGGATTTTAGCCCAAATTCTAACTCCAGTCCTCAACTGATTTCGTTTCACAATTAAAACAACATTTTAATCACCTTCGTCCTGCCATTGCGACAAGACACACTTCTCCTAAAGTTTTCGTCTCCAAAAATCTCCAGTCTTGTTCGCATGTTTTCTTACGTGCGGACTTAGTACGTAAAGCACTACAACCGCCATACGAAGGTCCCTTCCCGGACACATTCCAGCATTCTCCTTCTACCTCCACAGAAACGGAACAACGCGACGCTAAGGCAGCTGTATCTACTAAAAGGGTTAGATTTGACCCCATTCCGCAACATATTCCATCCATCATCGAGTAGGGGTACGAGAACCACTCGTACCCCTACTCGCTTCCTTCATGCTGTAGCACAATAATCTTTCTATATCTTCTCATCTTCGATGATACTAGGGGGAGCGTTTGTGGCGAACTAGCATTAAAATTATAAAAAAGTGTTAGTTTTATTATGATTTGTTGGCTCCCACGTATCGTGGCTTGGACTTTTCATACACAATTATATTTAAACAAAAAAACAAAAAAAAGAATTATACCACGGAATTACGATTGCCCTGCGACAAGCAATGGAGTTGGGAATCCCTTATACGAAGCTATCTAGCCTAACATTTGTAGGAAATTCTACACAAACAAAAAAAACGTATATAAAAATAAAATAAAATGGTAATAAGCTAAGTGCTTATTAGTTGTTGAAATGCTGTGCGTAATACTTCAAACAGTTAGTTTAATTGGATTCTCCTTACTGTTATTTTAACTATTCCAAATGTTGATAATTTCCGTAGAATGATCCGTCCTTGACGGAATTAGTTCTTGATGCTTCTGTGAAATTTTGGATAGCTGGATAATTCTTGCGAAGCCCAATAAAACAAGCACGATATTCAATGCAATAGCCCTTTTTATTGACGATGTTAATTACTTCCTTTTACTTGAAATGTTTTCGTCCGAACAAGCGTGTTGCGTATGCCATATAACAGAAAATTTTATGCTGACGTCAAGTGATATTTAAATTTGTAATTTTTGTGAAAGGTACATACCTTTTACTTGGTACGTAAATGAACGTACCAAGTTTCCCAGCTGTAAGCCTTTTTTTTGAAATTTTTGTTGAATATCTGCTCACAATTCCTGTTCCCGTGTTTTTGAAGATCACCCACATGAGAGTGGCTTTGCTACTACACGCCGTCTGTCACTTTAATGTAGTTTCAATGCCTTGTTTGAAATAAAATATATTCAATCACACATAAATTCGTTTTATTCCAACATTTCTCTTTCTGCACAAGGTAACATATCACAAATGATTTTATTTCTAATATTGACAATTATTTTAACTTAATCACAATCAAGGTCAGAAGGACCTTTTCTAGTTTAATTGTATATACGTGGTGTTTCGTTTTCTAGTAACAAACTTGGAATTAATAAAAAAAAATGATGTAATTTTAAAGTTAAAACATGAATAACCTTTGTTCTTCAAAAACAAAAATCGAATTGGCTGTCAGAAAAAATGTGATTTTTTTTCAGACATTTTATATTCAAAAAAATGAGAAACGAAGATTGAGCAAAACTGAGAGTTAAATCTCTGTTCGTTAAAATTGAAAATAAAATTGGTGCGTTCGTTTATTTTTTCAGTATATTCGAAATTGAACTAGCCGTTAATGACGGGAAAATTTTAAAATTATTATTAATGGAAAAAAAAATAAACTGAAACTATTGAAATAAAGTTTTATTGAATTAAAAAAAAAAGATGAATTGGTTTTATTATTGTTTAGGCGAATATAACGGACGTTACACCATGAATTCAAGGTAAAAACCAAGATATTTACCCTTGAAATCACAAAAACGTCGTCACCCCCTCTCCGTCAGAAACCATCGAACTACTTCCCACAACTAATCTGTATCTGGGATCGAGTTATCAATGGTAACCAGCGTCAGGGTCGATGATCAATCTCAACACTCATGAAGGTCCTAGGAACTATCAGTAAGCGCTGAGACAGACCATCCATCCATCTAACGTCAGCACCATTGAACCCTCGATACAACCAGTAAAATATGACACTGAAGATGTGAACCCCAGAGACGACAACCAGCCAGAGGAACGACCCTACCTAACGAAAAGACATCATTCCCTGATGTCTTTCGCGTGATGTACTCCAAGATTCTTACCGCTCATATCTATGCACTCATAAAGTACATTTCCAATCTTAGTCTTAATCATTACAGGTAAGAACTTTGGAGCCAATTTTGCCGAGAATTTTTTTGTAGCGTCACTCAAATGATGTTGCCGTACAAACACACGTTGTTGTGGTTGAAAAGTCCGTAATTTAGATGGCAGGTTATACTGATGTTGCGATTTCTTGAAAGCTGCTTTTAAATTTTCCTGAACCCGGTTCCTGAGCATAGTCAAATGATCAGAGCGTTCTAATTCCTCACCAGCATCTTCACCAAGCTGGTGTAGTGATCTCAACAATTGGTAAGTATTTCCATCCGATATTGGATGTTGACCAAATAATAGATAGTACGGTGAGTGTTATATCCTTTTATGGCTAGGATATAGGTATTTATTAACTGTTATGACCCTTTTTAATAATTGTATTTCCCTTTGTCTAAGGTTAGTTAATTCTGTGATTGACACTTTTTAAAACACTGGTATACATTTAATTCGGATAATAAATTCTTTATTTTTTTTATTGTTATGATTTTAAATTAGGTAAAATCGAAAAACCTTTGGAACTGAACTTTATTTAATTTTTTAGTTTAACTTAAAACTAACAACGTTCGAAACTTTTCGGAAAACTTATTTTTTTTCACTTCTTTATACTGAATCACTGCCTGATACTCACTATTTTCTGCCTGACTGATTTTAACTTTACTTAAGATTAACTTATATAATCACTAGCTAGTTTACTGTAAACTGACCACTTCACTCCGTGTCTAAAAAACTACTCTACTAACTTTTAAATTTCTTTCATAATTACTAATTGTAGGGGAAATGTTGTAAACCGTTATTTTCCGTTATCATAAAAAAACCCACCAATTAAAATTTATAAAAACAATTAAACATAAATTACCTAATTTAGAGGATTTCCCAATACAAAAATAAGTTCGTTCACACAATTTTTATATTTATTTTTTAAATATAAAAATTATGCGAATCTGCACTTTTGACTTTAAAATATTTTGCATTGTGAAATCAGACAAATTTTAGTTAAACCAAATTAAGTTTCGAAATATTACTTTAAATTTAATTCGTTTCAGAAGGTTTACAACATATCCTACGCTTTTTCAAAAACAATTGTTTCTATCCTAGATCCAAATGATCAAAGGATAGAACAATTGTTCCATTAAAATAAAATTTGCTGTGTTGCAAATTACAACGTTCTCTTAAATTATTCTAAGATTTTTTCAAAACATCTAAAAAATTTTCCTAATTCAACCCGTTCATTCATAAATTATCTATTTCTTTTTAAATATAAGGCAATGACTTTGAAATTATATAATAATAAAATTATGTTTACTTTTTTTTTACATACTAATTTTTTTATAAACATAATTTACTTCAAATAAACTGATATTGGAAACTTCTATTAGTTTTTTATTATTTCTTTTCTTAATACTTACTTAACATTATTTTGTTTTTATAGTATCATTTTCAGTTTGGAATTTATAATTGTTTACTATGACGTTTAAAAATATATTAACATTGACCTTGTTATGGTTTTTATCGTAAAATATGTTTGATCTAATTGAAACTAAATGAATCATATGTTATAGAATGTTTATTTTACAGATATTTTGACCTTGCGAAGGTTTAATTAAATGCAAAATTCTGCTCCGAATACTTAAATTTTCTAGGGAGTCTTCTGTTTGTTTAGTTCTATATTGAAAATTTATCAGTGAATTCGTTGGGAAGCTTAGAATCTAGCTTCATCTAATTAGTTTTAATAATCTGGCCCTTGGCCGCAACTTATTCATCTTCAAAATTCAAACAAAAAATTTCTATAATTCTATCCGATATATTATAATCCATTTATTAACCATTTTAGCAAACAACGCTTTTTCGGAAATTCTTAACTTAATCTACTTGTTTATTCCATCTATATCATTTACTATTATTAGATCTAGACCATTTTCCCTAATTCTAAATATTTAAAAATGATCACTTGAAGTACAAATTATTTCTCTAAAATGTAATAAATTTATAATAGTTGACAAAAAACTTTTTCTTTTCTTTTAATAATTTCTTATATTTTCCCGTGAACTGACTACTACTTCCTGACATTTTTTTTTCTTATAACTTTTCTATAACTTTCTCTGTACTTGTAATATTTTCTGCACTGCAATGATTCATTACGTATGTTTTCCCGTGAACTGACTGACATATTTTCTCGTAAACAATTTAAATCCTTGACTCGGTTTTAAATTTCTCACTTTTTCTTAAAACTATATTTTTTAAAAAACTTTCTTTTTAATGTTAACCTTAAGAAAGGTTACTTCAATCTCTTAAATCCCAATAACAAAAACTAAACGTAAAAATACTTGCAGATCATAATCTATAAATGATTTCTTAAACAACGCACATAACTTTAATTGAATATATTATCTTAAAAGTTTCCAACCACCAACGTTTTCTTTAAATTTTAAGCTTAACATTGAATAATACATTATAAAAACTGAAAAATCTTAAGATACTAATAATAGTTTTATCTTTTGTACGGACAAACCCTGTTCCTTTCCGAAAATACTTAAATTATTGAATATGAATATTGTTAATAATGATTGCATACCTTTTTCAACATTCCGCGATAATTTTTCGTGTAAATTTAAATATAAAATTGGTTTAAAAACGTTTGCCTCTATAAAAATATTTTTCAAACTTCTCCATTTTAAATAACCAACAAATGTTATAGAAAATTTTTTGCCGACACCTTTAACCCAATTCATTGACTGAAACAGAAGGCTACTAATATACTTATAGTCAATCGATACACGTGATTGGTAAATCTGCTGGTTTGAGTATTTTGTACAATTATATGTATTACTGAAAACTAATAGGAATACATATGATAGAAATGTAAAAATTTGCGGTAATAATTTTCGGTTAAAAACTGACTTATTTCTTAAAACAGTCTTAATTTTCATTTTACTTCTGCTGCTATTTTGATTGCTTAAATTGGTAATAGTGGTTTTGTTTAAATCCATATCAATAGAACTCACATCTCTCGTTTTAGCTTTGCATTTTATTGAACTGATTTTCTGCGTTAAAATGTTTTTTACGCTTCTTTTCAATTTAAATTTTTGAGTTTTTTCACTGGTTTTGTGAGTAATCAATTTTTCTTTTAATAAAATTTTCTCTAATTTTACAGTTCTTTGTTTTATCTCATAATATTTTAATCGGATATCATCTGCTGCTGATTTATGTGAAAGATTCTTTGGAACAGTTTCAACAATTGATTCCTTTGGTGAGTTTAAATCATGCAAAAAGTTTGACTTTTCAAGGTGAACAGCAATACGCCTACAAGCTTCGACGTCATTTGGATTTTTAATAAATTCTACCTGTTTTGGTAACACGAATTTCTGGTTTGACTTGTCAATAATTTGGTTTAATTTTCTATCTTCGAGTACTTTATCTTTTACATGAATTTCAAAATTTTTAGATTTCAGATTTTCTTTCTTATGCGATTCCACTGTAGCTTTGAGGTTTTTAATCATTTGGTTTTTATCTAATAAATGTTTATTTAAAATCCCAACTGTTTGTTTGGCTATGGAATTCTCAAGTTCTAAGTCTCTAATTTTTATTGAATGATTATTAACTGTTAACTCTGATTCAGTAAAACGTTCGTTTAAATTTCTGAAACTTTCTTGAAGCTCGCTAAATTGAATTTTGAACTGTTCGTATTCCAAACTTTTGTGTTGTAGACTACCGTTTACTGCATTTAATTCTTCTGTAAAAATTATGTTCTGTGATTTTATTATTTCCGTTTCCCTGGATAGTGTTGCAGTTAAAGCTTCACTTTCTCCTAAGTCTAAGTTTGCCGCTGCTAAATCATCTTCTAGCTCTTTCGAATAATGTTCAAATTGCTCAATACGGTTTTGTAAATCTGAATTTTCTTTTTTAAGATCTTGTACAGATACAACCTTATCTCTAATTTCTTGTTCTAAACTATTGATTTCAAATAAATTACGGTCCTCACTGATGATTGTTTTATCCATTTCTAAATCTAAATTTTTCCCTGTTTCTAAAACTTTTTCATACGAGTAAATATTATCTTCTTGAGATAATTGGTCTAAACAGTCTGAATTGCTTGATTCCCGATGTTTTGAGATGCATTCTTGGGTGATATGAGTTAAAATAATTTGATTTGGAAAAACAATGCAATTATACCGATCACAAAGAAATTTTGATAATTCCGCGAATGTTTCGAAAGGTTGCATATCGTTTAAGATTAGAAAAATATTTCCGCGAAATCGGTTTACTATAAAACGCATAAAAAATGGTTTTAATATTTCAGTAAGACTATCGTACAAGATAAAACTTTCACTTAAAAAATTCTGAAGCTCATTAATTAAATCAGGAGTTTCATTTTCCATAAAGAATGGAATGTTAAAAATTTGTTTCATTAGTTCAATTTTATCCATTTTATATAAAACAAAATTATCGATTTACTCGTTGTTAGTGGAAACTATTGATAATATTGGCTCTAGTGCAAACTATTTAAAAACTTATTTTTAGCTTATTTCTATAGGTAAATAATTTACAATTTAATAAATTTATCAAACCTGACTCACCCGATACTCTGTTTCTTGAAGTAATTTCTTGAATTGTTATTTCTCTCTTATGTTCTATTCTGATTGGTGAAACTCTTGCTGAACTTCCGGATTATATTGTTGAGCGATTGCTGAACTGTTATTGATGTGTTGCGAAGTTGATATAATTCCCAATATTAACTTTGTGTGTGTAACTTGGACCTTTCAGGATGTTTGATTTGTCCGTCAATCCGCTAAATCGGTCACTGCCCTTACTCTGACCTAGTAGGTGTACTAAACTGCAGAAATACGACACCGTCTCCTCCGTATTTCTATCACGAACAATTTGCTGTTTTTTGTTGATTGCAATCGCCAAATTTAGCTTTTAAGGCTTTACTAAATTTTCCTTCTGTTTCAAAATTTATTTTGACTATTTGAAACTACAAGGGGCGGATTACCGGCTGCGCCAAATGTTATATCCTTTTATTCTAGGATATAAATATCTCACAACTGTTATGACCCTTTTTAATAATTGTATTTCCCTTTGTCTAAGGTTAGTTAATTCTGTGATTGACACTTTTTAAAACACATGTATACATTTAATTCGGATAATAAATTCTTTATTTTTTTTTTATTGTTATGATTTTAAATTAGGTAAAATCGAAAAACCTTTGGAACTGAACTTTATTTAATTTTTTAGTTTAACTTAAAACTAACAACGTTCGAAACTTTTCGGAAAACTTATTTTTTTTTCACTTCTTTATACTGAATCACTGCCTGATACTCACTATTTTCTGCCTGACTGATTTTAACTTTACTTAAGATTAACTTATATAATCACTAGCTAGTTTACTGTAAACTGACCACTTCACTCCGTGTCTAAAAAACTACTCTACTAACTTTTAAATTTCTTTCATAATTACTAATTGTAGGGGAAATGTTGTAAACTGTTATTTTCCGTTATCATAAAAAAACCCACCAATTAAAATTTATAAAAACAATTAAACATAAATGACCTAATTTAGAGGATTTCCCAATACAAAAATAAGTTCGTTCACACAATTTTTATATTTATTTTTTAAATATAAAAATTATGCGAATCGGCACTTTTGACTTTAAAATATTTTGGGTCATTCCATGTAAACATAAACCTCAAACTTAAAACAAAGCTTGAAATATACAATAAACTTTTTATTTTATTTTATTCTACGCATACTGTAGTTTAAGAAACTGGCAACATTATTTTTTTATTTTGAATCTAGCAACAGGGAGAGTTGTTAAATCACATGGTTGTTAGGTTTATATTGTCATACATAAATATTGGATTTATAAGTTATGTTGTTGATGGATATATACTAATGAAATTGTTTTCGAAGATAAATTTTTTTTTCGATCAGACCTTCATCTAATTCAATCAAAAGTCATTGTTTATAAATATACAAGGTATGTACATACAATTATGCTGTTTATTTCTTGTGTTTTGAATGTTACGTTGGTCACAAAAACTTTTTTTTTCTTTCTAACTCAAGTACTTTTTTAAGCCAAAACCTTTAAACTGTGAAATCTCTTTATTTTGATTATATGTGATGTAAAACCATCTTAGAATTAAACAAAATAATTTTTATGTGATCTTAAGGGCTGTGACCAACGTCACATGTGTTGTGTGACCAACGTAACAAGTTAAAGTGTTACGTTAGTCCCAGTGTTTTTTTGTGTTTAAATGTTGCTTAAAAAACTGTTGTCTAAAGTTATTGAATAGAAAATTATTTCTATTAAGTTAACAGTATGGTTGGAACATCTGCTGCTGAAAGGAAGAGAAAAAGCCGAGCAAGTCGAACTGAAGAACAAAAGCTAATCGAAAGGGAAAAAGCTAAAGAATTCATGAAGAATTTAAGAATAAAAAAGAAGGGAGAGGCTAAATGGAAGAAAAAAGAAAAAGAAGCTACAAAGTTAAGAATGCGAAAAATGCGTTTGAAAGATAAATTGGAATCATCTGCAACTGCTACTTCTACGAGCCCTGAGAAGGCCTACTCTAGTCCTCAAAGCTTTGGAAAGGCCTTAAAGCGTGTCAAGTCCACATTGCCGCAAAGTCCCCGAAAAAAATGGCTATTCTTGAGAAGTTAGCTTTAGATATAGGAATTCCAATTTTAAGCCGAAAAACTGCTACTCAACGAAAAAGAATTACTGATGAAGTGAGTGATATGGTCAGAGAATTTTATCGCAAGGATGAAATTTCGCGAATTTTTCCAGGGAAAAAAGACGTTAAATCTTTCAGAGACCCAACCACCAATAAGAAAATGAGTTTGCAAAAGCGTTGGTTGATGTACAATTTAAAGGAAGCGCACGAGTTATTTAAGGCTGATAATCCCAACATTGATATAGGACTATCAAAGTTTTGCGAGTTTCGACCTGTAGAAGTAGAAACAGTGAAATCGAAAGACCATGAAGTGTGTTGCTGCCCCTATTGTGAGAACTTCAGTTTCTTGATGCGTGAATGCAAATGGGAGGACAACATCAAACAGCTCAATGATTTGTTATCACTTACTATCTGTGATCAGCAATCAGCTGAATGTATGAAGAACAGATGCAATACATGCTCCCCTCTGTTTAAAAATCTGTTGGAAGGAAAACTTGTATCAAAGGAAATAAAAGTGGAACAATGGAATCTAGGGAAACTAGAGACAAAATGCTTTAGTGATGAAACCATAAAAGAAGAACTAACTCAACAATTCACAAAAATAACAGAGCACCTTTACAACATAACAAGGCAAGCAAAAGAGCTTCGAAAACAAAAGGATAATCTGAAGCCAAATGAAGTTTTGTTGCAAACAGATTTTGCACAAAACTTCCAAATCAAACATCAAAATGAAGTGATGGCTGCGCACTGGAAAAGTGCAAATGATCCTAGTGTGACCATTTACACAAGTGTTGTTTACTTCAGGAAAGATTCTGATGGTGATTTGATGAAACAGACATATGGAATTATATCTGACACAAAACAGCATACCTCTACAGAAGTTAAATTGTTTAATGAAATGCTAATTGAGGACTTTCAAAGACATTTCAACTTTAACGTTCAAAGGGCCATCATTTGGAGTGATGGAGCCGCAGCTCATTTCAAAAATCGATACTCCATCGCAAGTATGACTATGTCCAATGTATTTTCTGAGTGGAATTTCAGTGCCTCGTATCACGGAAAAGGTCCACATGACGGTGTTGGGGCAACTTTAAAGCGACATGTTTGGAAAAAGATTTTGCAAGGGCAGACAGTTGTAAAAAATGCAAAAGATTTTTTCACAGAAGTCACTACAGCAGGTTTGAACGTGCGATGTCTGTATGTCTCAGAGGAAGAAATTCTTGCTAAAAGCAGTGAAGTTGAAGTGTTTTTTAATGATATAGAGCCACTCAGTGGGATAAAATCTGTCCATTCTATTCACAGAGTAAGCTCCATGTGTGTTAACATGTTTATAAACACTGGTGATGATTGCCCGATAGCAAAAGATGTTTGCCTTTCAAAGAAACCAACATCAATCGAACTGCAAAAATACTATGTTGTTTGCTACAACGATAATTGGTATATGGGACGTGCACTTTCTTATGATCAAAATGCACAACTTTGTACAGTTACATTTTTGAAGGAATCGTATCGTGGATTCAAGTGGCCAGTTCGGAAAGATATCCAAACAGTTGCGATGAAGTTTGTGTTGTGTGGACCAATTAATCTAATTGGAAACATGCCCTTCATTATTGATACGAAAGATAGAAAGAAAATTAATAAAGTGTATAAAAGTTGGAAAAAAACAAATAGGAAATAAAATTATTGTTAGTAAAAATGCATTATTTTCTTATGTGTTTCTTTCTGTTACGTTGGTCACGTTACGTTGGTCACATAATTTTTTTAAAAGGAACCTCTTATTGTATTTAGCATTTGTAAAAATCATATGCATATTTAAAAACAGACAATTTGTGCTTTATAAAAACCTTAATTTGAGTTTATTGAAGACATACTTTCAGAGAAATTGCTTTGAAAGTTTGGGTAAGTTTTACTATGGTACTTTTTTTGTTACGTTGGTCACAACACTGAATTTTATTATTATTACTTAACATATGCATAATTTACTCCTTTTTTCATTGATAGTGTATTTCTTACCTGCATACTAGCATAAAATAACAAAAATTCCACAAAATAACAATGTTTCTTATGATTAATAGGCAAAAACATTAGTTGAAAATGGTAAAAATGTTACGTAGGTCACAATGGAATGACCCTTTTGCATTGTGAAATCAGACAAATTTTAGTTAAACCAAATTAAGTTTCGAAGTATTACTTTAAATTTAATTCGTTTCAGAAGGTTTACAACATGAGTACTTGGTAGCTGAATGTACTGCTGCCCGCAGTGCATATGCGATTTCACCAATTTGTGAGTCCCACTTGGTATGTTGACCTTTTATGAACGCTCGAATTGCTGCAAGTACTGACCTATTGACCCGCTCTGACGCGTTGCTTTGAGGACTATAGACACCGGTCCTAATGTGTTTAATGCCGAAATCTGACAAAAGACTTTGAAAGTTCCTACTAGTGAACTGTTTGCCATTGTCACTGTGCAGAAACTCCGGTACCCCATATGTAAGAAACACTTCGTTCCTTAGAAAAGCATTCACCTTCGGTGAAGTTGCGTTTCTAAGTGGTTTCAGTAGTACAAACTTCGTAGCATGATCCAGAACTATCAATAACACCGTATTCCCAAGTGTAGAACGAGGGTACGGTCCCAAAAATCTATACAGACTCTCTGCCATGGACGTGCTGTTTCGAATTGATATTGCATCGGAGGACGCAATATCTGATTCGTGGCTTTTGTTTATTTACATGTGTCGCAGGACACAACATAGTTGTGTACCTGTGACGCCATGCCCGGCCAATAATAAAGACGTCGAAGTAATTCTAAAGTCTTTTTAACACCTCCATGAGCAGCAGTGCTATCATCATGATGTTTCTGAATCATGTTGGAAGTCATCGGTTTTGGTACCCAGAGTTTCCACACAGGAACATCGTTGGGTATTGCATCAGGTCTTGGCTCAATACGTATGTATAGCTTATCATCCACGACTTTAACTGATGGAAAGTCCTTAGGAGATGATTGAACTTTAGCTATCATATCCGTATATTCGTTGTGCCGATAACCTTCATTGTCGATTTTAATTTCATTAATGTGATGTACTAATGCTTCCGTCAATTCTTCGTGTGTATCGTCATAAAGACGAGATAGAGCATCAGGGACTATATTTTGGGTACCTTTCTGGTGGACAATGGTAAAATCCATATGTTGGAGTTTTAGGCTCCACCTAGCCAGACGACCACTCAAGTCTTTCTGTGACATAAGCCACTTCAGACTTGAGTGATCAGTCACAATTGTGAATCGGTGACCTTCAACATAGCCCCTGAATTTCTTCACACTAAGAATTGCCGCAAGACATTCAAGCTCAGAAACCGAATAGTTCCTTTGAGCTTTATTAAGTTTCTTCGACATGAAGGCTATCGGACACTCTTGTCCGTCAGTATCAACCTGATACAACACACTACCTATCCCTGTCAGACTCGCATCGCATCTAATAAAGAACTCTTTATTGTAGTCAGGGTTTACTAATACCGGTGCTGTAGTCAGCAATCGTTTTAAATTTTCGAAAGCAGCTTGCGCTTCCAATGTCCATTTCAATTTCCCAGAACTTTTCTTTAATAAATCCGTAATTGGTGATACCACGCTTGCATAATTTGGTATGAAACGTTGGTACCAACCAGCCATTCCCAATAGTCTACGTATTTGTTTTACTGTAGACGGAGCTGGATACTCTGCTACAGCTCTTACCTTGTCAGGGTCTGTTCGAAGACCATCTTCACCAACCAAAAATCCCAAGTATTTCACCTCTCTCAGAACAAATTTACTTTTCTTGAGGTTTATTGTTAACCCAGCCGCTCTTAACAATGAAGAGACTTTGGACAGCAATTCCATATGTTCCTGGAACGTGGAAGAGACTACCAATAGATCATCTAAATAAACAAAGACATTTTCGTGATATTGATGTGGTATCACTTTGTGCATTAGCCGACACATTGTCTGGGGAGCATTGCACAATCCAAAGGGCATAACCCGGAATTGATACAATGGACGACCAGGCACTGTGAAGGCTGTCTTGTCTCTAGATGCTTCTGCCAGAGGAATCTGCCAGAAAGCATCTTTGAGATCAATACTTGAAATGTACTTTGTGCTATTTAGACGACCTAGTAAGCCATCAATCAAGGGAAGTGGATAAGCGTCCTTTTTAGTTAGTGAATTGATACGACGGCTATCAATACATAATCTGTTTTTACCAGATTCTTTTTGTACCAAAACCACTGGTGAGCACCAAGAACTGTTAGACTCTTCGATCACGCCCATTTGAAGCATTCGGTCAAGTTCGGCATAAACCTTCAGTTGAACAGCCGGCGATGTGGAATAGTGCCTCTGTTTAACAGGTACACTATCACCAACATCGATGACATGTTCAACCAAAGAAGTCTTTCCGAGTCCAGACACTTCAAATGACGGGAAAGAATCCTTGATCATATCCAGTTCATGTTGCTGATCAGTGGTGAGGTTGTATGTATTTAAAGTTATTGGCTCTGTACGAGTCAGTTCACTAACAAAAGAAGGAACAATACCGAATTTCTCCCAGAAATCTCTGCCCAGGTAGATCTCTTCTCGTAACCCAGGGACTATATGAAACCGCATTAGTTTAGTGGAGTCATTCACGGTTATTGGAATTTCAATGTAACCTAATATTTTAGTTGCAGTACCATCCGCCGTACAAATACACGAAGTGTATTTACGGTAGGTTGTACCTGATGATTCCAATAATTCCAAGGAATTCCTTCCAAGTATAGTGATTGACGCTCCACTATCCAATAATCCTGAAATATGTTTGTCCAAAATCTTAATTGATAATCGCGGCCGAGGATCCTTTGTTTCTGAAAGGATAGATGAAATACAAGCTTTACGAAATAATTTCCTCATCCTCCAATATCTGATGTTACGTTCAAGACGTCTAAAATACGTTCGATGTAATGATGGGAAATTAAATGTATTCGATGATTTTATTCGGGTTTCTTGAGTAGAGGAAGATCGTCCTGCGTTCCTACATCTCTCGTCGATTTCTTCGGGCCCATTGGATGTTGAACCGAGGGTACCATCCCCGAAGCATGTACTCTCGGACGGTAGTTTACCGATGGGTGACAATATGAACAATTTGCATAAATTACATCCGGTTTGTTACATTTCCAGCAATATAATTTTATCCGATTCTTAGAGCACTCAGGAGCTCGATGACCATTTACTCCACATCTGAAACACACTATTGGTTGTCTGGACATTGATGGACCAGGTTGACTGTTGTCAGATGTTATGCCAGGTCGCTGAAATATCCGTCTCGGTGTTGAATCCACCGCTTCAATATATCCATGTTGTTCTGGCTCAACTTCCACCTCATAATCATCCATCTGCTGTAGCTCGCTAATTCTCAAATTTGATGTTCTGGTCGGAACTGGTGTGGACCACAAACGTTCAAACTTCTGACATAAAGTCCGAAGTTCATCAATTGAATGTATGGTAGCAGCTAGAGTAGCGTTTTTGAGCTCCACACTCAGTCCCTCCCGAGCAATCTCTAGCATTTCATGATCAGCAAATGGACGTGCTAAGCGACGGTTCAACGAACCAATCTTCACTAGGTACTCATACACGCTCTCCTTTGACTTTTGTTTGCGGTTCAGAAGAACTCGCAAGATCGCCTTATCATCAGTGAGCGTACCGAAGGTTTGTAGGAGTCCCTCCCTTAGCACTGGGTAAGTCACCACCTCATATTCATGAGTTAAATTCAAATAGTATCTGTCGGCCGCTGCTTTCAGATACCGTGGTATGATAGACCTAAGGTCGTCCCATGACACACGGTCTCTTCTGGCAGCCGCCTCCACTCTATGAATAAACTCATGAACATCAGGAGAGTGACCATCCCCTGTGAAGGTTGGAACCCAATTTGAGTCATAACGACTCAAATTGTTCCCACGAACCCCTCGGTACTCCACTGGTGCTAACGCTGGAGCCGCGTCACGCCATACCTGAGGAGGTTGGTTGTATGGTGGTGGTGCTGTTAGTGGAGCTGGTGGATATATTGGTGGTAGTTGTACCTGTGGTACCGATGGATAATTTAATTGTGGTTGTGGTTGTACCAATGCTGGATTGTTATGTGTGTGTTCAGATTGGAGTGATGGACCCAATTGTGGTATTGCAAAGTCCTCTGCTCTCAGACCCGATTGCTGGAAATAAGCCGGTGGTAACTGATCTGACCGTCTCTGTTGTTGCTGGTTTGGACGATTCAGACTATGTATTGTTTCCGATATTGGCCGTACTGGGATCGGTGTGGATCTCTCATCTGGTTGAAAAGCAGGTGAAGCGGATGGAGCAGATGATACTCCTGGTTTATTCTGCATAACTGGACGTGTTGACAGTGATCCTATTATATCCCAGGCGCGTGACAATTGCGAGATAGCGTAGGTACGGGCTTCTTGCAAGTCATTGCGAGGACCCAACCTATTCATCCTGCCCGTGTAATGTAACACTCGATTCGCCAAACCATCTAAGAAGGTCTGATTAATCGGTGGCCGAAGTCAACGTACCTGATCTTAAACAAGTTGTGCTGCCTGCACCACCATTTGAGATTCCTCTATCAAATCTCTCGCATGAGACATTGTTATTGGAACTGACCCATGATCTGCATGGTTTCGCAGTTCCTCTGCCCAATTGACCCCCCTGAAGTCCATACCCCGAACCAAACATTCGACCTGCAGGTCGGTGGGTTCCAAACCATAGAACGGATGGTCAACGTCTAACTGGCTTGACATTTCGATGGTATAACCCGTAAAACTATTAACTCGCAAACGACAACAATACTAAAACCAATTCCCCAAAAGAAATGTAGTTAGAACGATGGAAAAATGAAAAACGCAAAAACGGAAAAAAACAACGAACGCCCAATTCAAAAACACAAAAAAATTTTTGTAAAACCAAATTTAATAAAAGAACGAACGAAATTATGGTTGTTCTCAATGTTGCTTCACCTTTCACAAAAATTCCTAAATTATAGTATATGTAAAATATAATTTATTTATTAAATTTCAGATATGCTGAAATTCAGAATGACAAGTACCTAAAATTATTTATTGACGATAGCACCCCTAGGGGAAAATATTTATCTATTTAAATTTAAAAATAAAAATATTTAAAAAAAATGCTTATTTATTGGATGCACCGTCTTACCTTCAAAATATTTATTTATTTTTTTAAAAAAAATAAAAAATATTTATTTAAATCTTGAAGTACTCGCTTATTTAAAAAAATTTTGTATTTGCTTAAAAATTATTGATTCCTAAATTTAATTTATTTAATAAAAATTTTTATTTATTTATTCTCAAAAATTTATTGTTTTGATTTAATTTATTTTTTTATTTAATATATAGATAAGAGATTCCCAAATTCAGATTCGTCTGGAGACAACATAAAAGTAAGTATGGTTACAATATCCATATCATTTAGTAATTGAATTCCCGTGTTCGCGAGCCCACTCCAGCAATGCATGTGAGAACCGACTAGAAAAGCCCCTAACGACCAGATTCTACAGAACAGTATCTCCCCAACCTAACAAAAACAATCGCAACTGTCACGATTAGACCCTAGGCCCATTTCTACTGACCCAGCTGCGGTTGTTCTACCTAAAAATAAATTATCATTAAACTAATGCCAAAGTCGAAGAACGCTCCCGAACACCAGACTTCAAATCCTAAACTCCATGAAAACTGTCTATTGCAAGCTAAATGTAAAAGTGGAAAAATTTTGAAGTTGTGTGAGGTGAAGCCTCGATCCTGATAAAAAAAATAGATTGGTTCTCCTCTTCATTTCGTTAAAGAAGCTTCTGTGCAGGGAATGGTACTACTGGTTTGTACCTAAGTACAGACCAGCAGAAGTCATTCCCTTATCACCAGAAAACTTCCTCTGAAATGAAGAGAAGAAACCAATGAACTCCGATCGCATGTCCATAATGGACAGAGGCGATCTTAGAACATAATTATGTTAAGGGGATAAGCCCCATGGATGGCTTGTTAGGCCTACCGCTGGAAAAATTTTATTATATATACTCCCTAATATACAACGACAAAACAAAAAATTCGATATCAATAGTAAAAACAAATTTACAAAAATTGTACAATATATGTAAAAGAATATGTACAATGGTGTACAAAAAAAAAATATGTACATATATGTACAATTATACAACAATTAACCTACTATATACAACTATATACAATTAAAATTACTATAGTACCACCAAAAAAAAAATTCATTAAAAAAAAATGTGGACCCAAATCGGTTTTTTTTTCAAATACAAAAAATAAAAATTTCAAAGATGCACACAATTCCTAGGGGCCTCTTGCGGTCCCAACCACCGTCGAGGGTTCTCTTCCCTGTGGTTGGACTCGAAGATAGCGTTCTCCTCAGCCAATGTCTCCGCATAAGCGTGCATGACTGAAGAGAACTCCACCTCCTCGACCAACCACACCGCCTTCTGTTCCTTCCTCCTGCTCTTTTTCTCTCTCCACCTTCTCCTGTCCCTCTCCAGCCTCCTCAAGCGATATCTCTCTCGCGCATCCATCACTTCATCCACACACTCATTCACTTCATCAACTACCACTTCTCCTACCACTTCTCCTACCAACTCCTCATTCATCTCATTCACTTCCTCCCCTCCATGCACTACCTCATCTGCCCACTCATTTATCTCCTCATTCATCACTCCATCCGCCAACTCCTCATTCATCTCATCCACAATCTCACCTATTATTACATCCATCATTTCATCATATTGCTCTAACACTATATCGTTCATTAACTCCTCATACATTTCCTTCCTTCTCTCATTCATTTCCACATTCATTTTTTCTTTCTCCATCTCATTCACCACATTCATAACTTCAATCATGATCTCATGCATAACGTCATCCACTTCGTTCACCCCTTGCTTGACCGCTGCCTGACCCAACTCTCCTGGCCCCGGCCGACGCTTACTCCTAAAAGACGAGCCAAAATTTCTGACTGTGTGCATATTAGAAAGAAATTCAAAAATTCCAAACAAAATAATTCTCAAATGAGAAACACTTAATATTATTTATATTCAATAAAAATATATTAAATTATATAATATTGTAACGCCTCTTCGTTGGTTCTTTTAGATTATTGAGCAAATACGACAGTAAAAAGACAGATCTTTAGTTAACAGAATCTCAAACTTTATTTGTCAACAAATTACAGCAGCTTCCGTTTTTCCTTACAATAAATTCCAGGGTCTCCAATTTATGTACGATGAACTTCACTGCTTTTCCACAATTTGAATCAATAATGCTCGGAATCGTAAAATCTGTATTTACTATTCCAATAAGTTCAAATTCTTTTACTATTAGTACCCAGGCTCAAGTACCACCGATTATTCCTTATACTTTCGAATATTTGTAAAACACTTTTAATTGCAAAATTAAAACTGACTATCTGATATTTTTGTTTGCTTATTTATATCGAAAAATAAACAAATCGAAACTTCTATAATCCACTAGAAATCAATACTACGTAGTCCGTACATCTGAAATAGGCTACACCTGTTTTCATTCATACTTGCATTTGTATTAGCGAACTCAAATTTAATTTATGCAAAATGTATTAGGTAACTCCTTTTAATTCATTAATGTAAACATTTGTATAACAAATTTAATTTACATTAATTTATGCAATACAATTTGCAATACAAGTAAAAGATTGAAAAAGGAGTTAACTTTTAATTAATGAATGAGTAAATAAAATTAACCCATTCTGGACGAAGTTTATTACATTGCCCTCCATTTAGTTTTGTTCGTCCCGAACAATATCAGATATTGCATTGGTGCTGTTACCTTGGTACGGTGCCAACTTTTGCAGATGTATCACTTTCATCTTGGTACGGGGTCCCTTTTGTATGCGGTAGATGACATCATTAATTCGTTTGATTATTTTATATGGGCCTTCCCAATCTGGCTGCAGCTTGGGTGATCTTCCCTTAGTTCTTCTGGGGTTGTATAGCCATACCAATTCTCCTTCTTGAAAACCGCCACTATTTGCATTTATGTCGTACCTGGTTTTCATTTTGTCACTGGCAATCTTAATGTGGTCTCGAACCTGCTGATGGATTTTATTCATCTTCTCCCTTAGTTGTCCCACATAATCTGTTTTCGTGGATACCAGACCTCCAGGGATGCCAAACTCGATGTCACTAGGAAGATGTAGTTCTCTTCCGAACATGATATTCGCTGGCGTTTCACTTGTCGTATCGTGCACTGCGCTACGATAGGCCATCAAGAATAACGGAAGATCCTTGTCCCAATTTCTTTGGTTGGCTTCTACTACCTTTGACAAATGTTCTTCCATGGTTCGGTTGAATCGTTCTACCATGCCATCCGATTGTGGGTTCATAGGTGTAGTTCGTGTTTTTCTAATGCCGAGTGTTCTGCACAGCTCTTCCATCAGTTGAGATTCAAAATTCCTTCCCTGGTCGGTATGAAACTCGAGCGGTGTTCCATATCTGCAAACCCATTCATTGACTAATGTTTCCGCGACCGTAACTGCTTCCTGGTTCGGTATTGCATAAGCTTCCGGCCATTTTGTAAAGTAATCAATGACCACCATGATGTATTTGTTACCTTTTGTCGTTTCCGGAAATGGCCCCGCGATGTCTATAGCAATTCTCTCCATTGGGGCACCCACATTGTACTGTTGCATCTCTCCTCGAGTTCTAGTTTTTGGTCCTTTGCTCGCCGCACAAGTATCACATCGCCGACACCATTGCTCCACGTCGGTTCGATACCTTACCCAATAAAACCTCTCCCTTACCTTAGCCAGGGTTTTATTGACTCCCAGGTGTCCTCCCGAAATACTTCCATGCAGCTTTCCTAGTACCTCTTCCACTCGACTTGATGGCAACACCAGTTGTTCTAACACTTTCTTTCCATCAGCGGACTCCCATTTTCTTTTTAGTATCCTGTTGTCCATAAATAGTGAGTCCCATTGCGCCCAGTAGCATTTCACCTCCGTACTTAAAGGTGCGACCTCTTTCCACTCCGGTCGCCTTCCCTCAGTTTTCCATTTCAATATTGGAGCCATAGCTGGATCTTCTAGCTGCTCTCTTTTAATTGCCTCGGTACACCAATCTTCAGGAGTTTGGAACTTGATTTGGTTCACTTTCATTGCCTCATTTCCCTCAGTTCTGCTACATGACTTGCACTCCTCTATACAGGGTCTTCTAGACAAGGCATCAGCGTTACCATGGATCCTTCCCTTGCGGTGTTCAACTTTGAAGTCGTAGTTCTGCAGGATCTCTATCCATCTTGCTGCTTGTCCTTCAGGAAATTTGAATTGTAATAACCATTTTAGAGCAGCATGGTCCGTGCGAATCAGGAATGGTTGTCTACACAAATACTTGTGGAAATGTTTCACAGCCTTGATGATAGCTAACAGCTCCTTCCTCGTGACACAGTAATTCCGCTCCGGCTTTGACAGAACTTTACTGAAGTATGCCACCACTTTCTCATCGTCTCCAATTTTCTGTGACAAAACAGCTCCAGTTCCTACATTGCTTGCGTCTGTGTCCAGAATGAACATCTTTCCGGATTCTGGATAGGCTAGTATAGGGGTGTTGCATAGTTTTTCTTTTAAACTGCAGAAGGCCTCATTACATTCGGTTGTCCACAGAAACTTGGTATTTGCTTCTGTCAATTTATGTAGACTCTTGGCGATATTTGCAAAATTCTCCACGAATCTTCGATAATAGGTGCATAAGCCAAGGAAACTGCGTAGCTCATGAACATTCTTCGGTACTGGCCAATTTTTCACAGCATCAATCTTCTCGGGATCGGTTCTGACTCCATGTTCTGTAATGATGTGTCCAAGGTACTTCACTTCTTTGTGGAAGAGATTGCACTTTCCCGGATTCAACTTCATGTTGGCATTACTTATTCTTCTGAGTACTTCTTCGAGGTTCATTAGATGCTCTTCGAAGTTGCGACCCATTATAATGATGTCATCAAGATAAACTAGGCAGGCCTTCCAGGTTAAAGCATGCAACACGCATTCCATTAGACGTTCAAATGTTGCTGGGGCATTGCATAGACCAAACGGCATCACATTGAACTCCCACAACCCATTGCCAGTAGAAAATGCTGTCTTTCGTCGATCTTCTGGATGCATTTCAACTTGCCAGTAGCCACTCTTCAGATCTAATGTGCTGTACCATTTGGCCCCTGATAGTGTATCCAGTGTGTCATCAATTCGTGGCAGTGGATAGCTGTCCTTAATGGTTACCTCATTGAGCCTTCGATAGTCTACACAAAAACGAGCTGACCCATCTTTTTTTCTAACTAGCACCACTGGTGAGCTCCATGGACTCTTAGATGGCCTGATGACTCCATCACTTTTCATTTTGTCCAGCATTCCTTGCACTTCCTCGTGTTTAGCCAGTGGTAGTCTTCTAGGAGGCTGTCTGATAGGATGAGCGTTTCCAGTGTTGATCCTATGTCGCACGATGTTTGTTCTTCCAACATCTTCATCTCCAGTAGAGAAAACGCTGCTCATCTTCGTTAATACCCTCTTGATTTCTTTGAATTCGGCTGGATTCATTCTTTTACTAAGATCTTGAAGTATTGCTACTAATGCGGGATTGTTTCTCTGCATGAAGACCTTTTGCTCTTCTTCACAGCTGATTATCTCTTTTATGGTGCTGCATTTGGCGATTTCTTCTCCATGATTGATGACCACTCGTTTATTTGAGAAGTTAACCAGTTGCACTGGAACTACTCCCTCTTTTGCTGCAACTAGCGTTCGGCCAATCATAATGTTTCCCCCAAAGTCGTTGTTAGCTGGCTCAATCATCACAGGTGAATTTTGGTTACTTTTATTTAGTAGCTTAGTCCATATGATCTTCTCAGATTTTGCCGGGATCTCAGTTGGTCCATCACTAATAACACGGACCTCAGCATTGTCGTTGGTGGCGTTTAGCACTATTTCTGTGTTTCCATATCTCAGTACGTGGCTTCCCAGATCTAATATAAAATTGTATTCTTTCATGAAGTCAAGCCCAATTATGCAGTCATCTTCTATATCTGCTACAATAAATCGGTGCCTAAATGAATTTCCTCCAAGGTGAACCTCTTGGTCGCTTTCTCCATGAACTAGAACTGTTTCACCCGTAGCTGTTTTTAGGGTGAATCGTCTTGCTGTATCGATCTGACTATCACAAACCACATCTGGACGCACTATCGATCTCGAAGCACCTGTGTCCAAAGTCAACATGCACGATTTGCTTCCAACGGTTGCCTCTAAGACTAGACTACTATATTCTCTTTTTACTTGTGATACCACCAATGTAGGGCATTGTAATTGAGCCAGCTTTCGCCCTCCAAAACTGGCACAATCTAGTTTCCCGAATCCGGAACGCGGCCTCTGTCTTCCGGGTGTGGCTCCCATTTACATTCTCTTCGGATGTGCCCCAACTTCCCACAGTTCCAGCATCTTACTCTGCTAGATCTACTTCGTTGATTTTGTTCAGGTTTATTTTCCAAACTTTTGACACGCATGATCACTTCATCAAGCGCTGCTTTTAGTGGTTCCTCAGCAACTTCCATCTGACGTACTCTATCTGAGCCATACGCTCTTTTTCCGGCTTCCATTTGCAGGGCCAATGCTAAGACTTCCGCAGGTAATTTCTTTCCACTTAGATAAAGCTGATTTCTCATTTGTACATCTCGAAGAGCATTGGTAAAAGTATCAGCTGCCAGTTCGTCTCGGTGTTCCGCGTTATAGTTTGGATATGACAGATTTACCAGTCTCACAATGTCAGCCTCTAATTCTTGCAAAGTTTCGCTGACTCCTTGTTTTCGTGTTTTGAGCTGCATGCGATGGAGAGCTTGCATATGACTTTCCCCATATCTTACTTCTAAGGCCTCCATTAGCTTGCAGTAATCACGCTCTGTCGCTGATAGTGTCTGCAAAATTTCAGCCGCAGGTCCCTTCAATGCCAATATAAGCGCGTTTGCTTTTTGCTGGTGATCAACCCCAGTTGTTGCTATCTAATTTTTGTTGGGCCATCAGGTCAGCAAGTTGTCGTTGTTGATCTACTTTTTGTTCTGCTGCAGGTTTCTCTTGTTTGGCCATCAGATTGTTTCCTTGTTTGGCCATCATGTCAGCTGCCAGTTGTTCTTGTCGGGCCATCAGATCAGCAAGTTGTTGTTGTTGGCTGTTTCCTTGTTTGGCAATCATATCAGCAAATTGTTGTTGTTGCTCTGCCATCATTTCTTTCATCAACACCATCCTCGGATCAATCGCTGGAGCATTCTGAATCGGAGCTTCCTCAGGCGCTATTTCTATAACCTCTGTGTTTTGGCCTGCTTCTTCTAAAACTTTACGCAGCCGGAATGTTCTGCCTTCGTTCCATGGATTGGAGCATTCCTTTTCTTCAACTCATCCTTCAGCTGGGTCTGGCTAAGATCACTAATATTTACTGTCTTGACCATTGTTTCAATAATCCCACTTCTGACACCACTGTAACGACTCTTCGTTGGTTCTTTTAGATTAATGAGCAAATACGACAGTAAAAAGACAGATCTTTAGTTAACAGAATCTCAAACTTTATTTGTCAACAAATTACAGCAGCTTCCGTTTTTCCTTACAATAAATTCCAGGGTCTCCAATTTATGTACGATGAACTTCACTGCTTTTCCACAATTTGAATCAATAATGCTCGGAATCGTAAAATCTGTATTTACTATTCCAATAAGTTCAAATTCTTTTACTATTAGTACCCAGGCTCAAGTACCACCGATTATTCCTTATACTTTCGAATATTTGTAAAACACTTTTAATTGCAAAATTAAAACTGACTATCTGATATTTTTGTTTGCTTATTTATATCGAAAAATAAACACATCGAAACTTCTATAATCCACTAGAAATCAATACTACGTAGTCCGTACATCTGAAATAGGCTACACCTGTTTTCATTCATACTTGCATTTGTATTAGCGAACTCAAATTTAATTTATGCAAAATGTATTAGGTAACTCCTTTTAATTCATTAATGTAAACATTTGTATAACAAATTTAATTTACATTAATTTATGCAATACAATTTGCAATACAAGTAAAAGATTGAAAAAGGAGTTAACTTTTAATTAATGAAAGAGTAAATAAAATTAACCCATTCTGGACGAAGTTTATTACAATATATTAAATTATAAAATATATTAAATATATTAAAACAAATTAAGAATATCAAATCCGGTTTTGTGGCCAACGCCCAACAACAACCAAAATTGTTGCACCCAAAACCCGGTTTGACAACGCCCAACAAACTGGAAAATAAATATTTTCCCGCCGAGAAAAAAAAAATAATATTTTCTCACCGCAGATAAGCTCTTCATAAAGAAACCAGAGTCTCTAGTTTCGGCCCATGTTTTATTTTATGTCCCTGTTTCGGCGCCATGTTTATTATGATTTGTTGGCTCCCACGTATCGTGGCTTGGACTTTTCATACACAATTATATTTAAACAAAAAAACAAAAAAAAAAATTATACCACGGAATTACGATTGCCCTGCGACAAGCAATGGAGTTGGGAATCCCTTATACGAAGCTATCTAGCCTAACATTTGTAGGAAATTCTACACAAACAAAAAAAAACGTATATAAAAATAAAATAAAATGGTAACTTAGCTTATTAGTTGTTGAAATGCTGTGCGTAATACTTCAAACAGTTAGTTTAATTGGATTCTCCTTACTGTTATTTTAACTATTCCAAATGTTGATAATTTCCGTAGAATGATCCGTCCTTGACGGAATTAGTTCTTGATGCTTCTGTGAAATTTTGGATAGCTGGATAATTCTTGCGAAGCCCAATAAAACAAGCACGATATTCAATGCAATAGCCCTTTTTATTGACGATGTTAATTACTTCCTTTTACTTGAAATGTTTTCGTCCGAACAAGCGTGTTGCGTATGCCATATAACAGAAAATTTTATGCTGACGTCAAGTGATAGTTAAATTTGTAATTTTTGTGAAAGGTACATACCTTTTACTTGGTACGTAAATGAACGTACCAAGTTTCCCAGCTCTAAGCCTTTTTTTTGAAATTTTTGTTGAATATCTGCTCACAATTCCTGTTCCCGTGTTCTTGAAGATCACCCAAATGAGAGTGGCTTTGCTACTCCACGCCGTCTGTCACTTTAATGTAGTTTCAATGCCTTGTTCGAAATAAAATATATTCAATCACACATAAATTCGTTTTATTCCAACATTTCTCTTTCTGCACAAGGTAACATATCACAAATGATTTTATTTCTAATATTGACAATTATTTTAACTTAATCACAATCAAGGTCAGAAGGACCTTTTCTAGTTCAATTGTATATACGTGGTGTTTCGTTTTCTAGCAACAAACTTGGAATTAATAAAAAAAAATGATTTAATTTTAAAGTTAAAACATGAATAACCTTTGTTCTTCAAAAACAAAAATCGAATTGGCTGTCAGAAAAAATGTGATTTTTTTTCAGACATTTTATATTCAAAAAAATGAGAAACGAAGATTGAGCAAAACTGAGAGTTAAATCTTTGTTCGTTAAAATTGAAAATAAAATTGGTGCGTTCGTTTATTTTTTCAGTATATTCGAAATTGAACTAGCCGTTAATGACGGGAAAATTTTAACATTATTATTAATGGAAAAAAAAATAAACTGAAACTATTGAAATAAAGTTTTATTGAATTAGAAAAAAAAAAGATGAATTGGTTTTATTATTGTTTAGGCGAATATAACGGACGTTACAGTTTATTAGCCTTAATAAACTTTTATGTATCGATGGTTACGCCTAGCCAACAAGTTGACAGCCGTATGAAGTAACACGTTGAATAAAAAATGTCAATTCCCTGATATAAAATATTTAATTAACACGCCAAAAGCTTTCTAAATATTTTTAAGTCTCCAATGTAAAATATTTGTTGTTCGTATAAATCCTCCAATATAAAATATATGTGGTTAATATAAATAAATTCATATAAATGTTTTTGTGAAATTACGTAATATGTTTTAGTTGCATATAGTCAACCGACCGAGAGACATAAGAAATCGTGTTTGCTAATATGTCATATTCAATTTTTCATTTCGCCATTTGCATTTCTGTTTATTTACAACAACCAGCTATTGTACTAAATTATAAATTAAAAACAATTAAATAATTTAAAACGAAACAAAAAGTACAATCTATTATTTTTAGTTGTGCTAATTTTTATAAAATGAATAAAAATAATTACGAGAGTATTTTACATTTATTGTGTTATTTCCAGTGATTTTATAATAGTGAACGTTTTATTATTTTATAATGCAAATGTGCAAATATTTAAGTTATGTATACATCCTGAAAGTATATTATGAAAACTAGCTGGCGACCAACTTTTCATTATTGTGTAGTTTATTTTTAATAGATAAAATTTATATATTTGGTTAGAATCAAATCCTAATCTGTCATTTTTCTTATTTCTTTTTATATAGTAGCAGTGAGGGAGAAACTATTATTTTTTTGTGGTAGGTTTTTTTCTTATAGATTTAAAAGAAACTCGCAATAATTGTACAATATTGAATCAAATGAAAAATTTATGCACGTCTTTGGGAAGACAAACCGGTTTCTCTCTCAGAGAAATAATGGAAAACAAACAAACAAAAAAAACGATTTGACAGAAGATCAATCACGATTAATATTAGTTATGGTGGTCGGTTGCATATAGCTAAATAGAAAAAGGAAAACTGCATATGAAATTGAGAGTACTGTTGGAGGAATAGACTTCATTCGACAGCTCCCGTACGATATTACCTTGGCTGGTAATATCTCACTGCTATTGCCAGTGGTATCTAATATTTCACGTTGAATCGTATGTTATTAGCAGCAACAGGAGTAGACTGGGCTGTCACGCCCGTAGATCAAAAATTAAATCAAATATACAAAACTAAATTGTTGTTTTTTATTAAGAAAAAAAAGTTTTAATTTGCCTTAAAATTTATTAAAAACGAAAACGAAAAAGTAATCGAATTTAAAACAAAACTCAATTATGGCGCCTTTGTGTTGGCGCCTGGTGCGGTCGCTCCATTGCACCCGTGGTTTATCCGGCCCTGGATTTTTAGTCCTACTATTATTCGCTAGAGGCGTATTGATTTATATGAGAGATTTTATATATGTCAAAATAATAAGAAGGGCAACCGTAAATTTGTTTTTAATTTAAAAATATTAATTAATCTAGTAAGAAATCCAAATAAATAAATTAAAATTAAAAAAAATCAATTTCTTCACGTCCTTATTAAACTTTCTTAGCAAGCTATCTAAATTCAGACTGCAACTCAATTGTGACCACACAAACAAAAAACGGTAACTGAATTATTTTAATCAATTTAAATTTAGTTTTATCTAACTAGTATTCTTACCAAATCAAAGAGGTCCTTCTAACAAACAAAAAAGATAAAAAATGATACTCAGATCCAGCTGTCAAAAAATAAAATACTTGTTTTTTTTTAAATAATTTCTTGTTTTGTATCTTATGAGTTGTCATAAATAGTTTAATTAAATTTAATTTATTTCTATTAAAATTTATAGTGTAAATAATTAAAAAAAATTCCAAATTTTGTTTTAAAAATGAGATAATAGTTTTAAAAATGAGTTCAATATATTTTTTTCGAATAGCTGCTAATAATTGTAAGACAAATAAATATTCGAATATTTCATGTGTTTACTATTATCAATTTAGTAATTATTATATAATAAAAACAATTTTATTATGAACTTAAGTGAAATAAAATGCTTATCATTGTTCTTTAATTATAAATTTAAAAAAAGATTATAGCATAAAGAAGATACAATTAGAAAAAATGTGCTAATTTTTATTTAATCCTCAAATCTTATCAATTTTGATAACAAAGATTGTACCCCCAAATCGAATACTATTTGTTTGAATTCTTAATCAACGTCATTACAACTTAGTTTGTAGTTGTACTTTGATCTTCTTAGTTTTTCTTTGATATATTTTTATTGATTCAATATAAATGGTGCTTCCTCATAGATGTATTCTTATTTTGTTTAATTAAATTTCTATTCCAGCTCAGCGAATTATATTTCCTTTGGGAAAACGATTTTATTCAGATGCTAAATCAATACCAAAAATCACAACACACTATACGATCAATCCAAGATCAGAGGATCCTAGATGGGAAGGTTGGATACTTGAAACTTATTTGAATTCATTCTTTTAATATTATTTATATTTGGTACAGGTGTGGATATGACACGTGAATCTGATAATCCAGATATTTTAATTATCGGTGGAGGTCCGGGAGGGATGTCAGCAGCTATCCGCGCTAAACAAATAGCAGCCGAGGCAGGACAAGAAATTCGTGTATGTGTTGTAGAAAAATCCGCTGAAATTGGTGGTCATATATTATCTGGAGCAGTTCTGGATCCTATTGCGTTGAATGAATTAATTCCAGATTGGAAAACAAAAGATGCTCCTCTTAAAACTCCTGTTAAACATGATAAATTTAGTTTTCTTACATCGTCTGGTAAATTTTCTATTCCAATATTTCCTGGATGGCCAATGGATAATCGGGGGATGTATATTGTAAGATTGGGTCATGTTGTTCAATGGTTAGGGCAACAAGCCGAAGAATTAGGTGTTGAGGTATATCCAGGAACAGCAGCTACAGAGATTTTATACCATGAAGATGGAAGTGTTAAAGGAATCGCAACAAACGACGTTGGGATCGCAAAAGATGGGTCCCCGAAAGAAGGCATGTTTGCGCGTGGAATGGAACTTCATGCTAAATGCGTCATATTTGCAGAAGGTTGTCGTGGACATTTAACCAAACAAATCATGAATAAATTTAATTTAAACGAAAATAATGAACCTCAATCCTACGCACTTGGAATCAAAGAAATTTGGGAAATCGAAAAAGAGAAACATAAACCTGGATTAGTCGAACATACAATCGGATGGCCTTTGAATACAAGCACATATGGTGGATCATTTGTTTATCACTTGGATGAAGAACGACCAGTTATTGCAGCTGGATTCGTTACGGGATTGGATTATGCAAATCCTTACATTAGTCCTTTTAGAGAATTTCAAAAGTTCAAAACACATCCAAAAATACGACCAACTTTTGAAGGCGGTACTCGAATCGCATATGGTGCTAGAGCATTAAATGAAGGAGGTTATCAAAGTTTGCCGAAATTACAATTTCCTGGTGGTTGTTTGATTGGCTGTACAGCGGGATTTATGAATGTTCCGAGAATAAAAGGATCACATTATGCAATGAAAAGTGGAATGCTAGCGGCTGAAAGTGTTGTGGATGCTATTCTCACTGGTGAACAACAAGCGACCGTGGGATTGGAACCTAAATCTTATACAGAGAAGTAAGTTTCTTGTATTTTTGGAAACATTTTGTTTCCTCAACATGTTTGTCAACATTTATATAAAATTTGTTATTTTCAGAATAAAGTCATCATATATTTGGAAAGATTTATACAAAGTCCGTAACGCTCGACCAAGTTTTCATAAAGGTCTATTCGCTGGAGTTTTATATAGTGGATTTACCATGTTTGTTAAAGGTATTGAACCATGGACTCTATCACATGGTGGTGCAGATAATAAAAAACTAAAACCGGCAAGTGATTTTAAAGAAATTGATTATCCAAAACCAGATAATCAAGTAACTTTTGATTTACTTTCATCGGTCGCTCTAACAAATACAAATCATGAAGGTGATCAACCCGCACATTTGACTTTACTAAACGATGAAGTTCCTGTTAATGTTAATTGGACAAAATATGCAGGTCCAGAGGGTAGATATTGTCCGGCAGGTGTTTATGAATTTATTCAAAACGATGAAGGAAAGCCAAGATTACAGATAAATGCCCAAAATTGTATACACTGCAAAACATGCGATATAAAAGATGTAACACAAAATATTAACTGGGTTGCACCGGAAGGAGGTGGTGGTCCTGCGTACAATGGAATGTAAATTTTATAATATATATTTGTTTTTTTTTAACATTTTCGTTTATATTTACGAGAAAAGATGTCCGATTTTGCTAATAAAAATTGTAAAATCAAATAAAGTTGTGTTTTAAGTTGTTTAAAATCATTAGCTAGTTTTAAGTTTCTGTTTATCAAGCAACGTGTGCTCATCATCATCCTTTGGTGGTAGTGAATTATGCGTACTGACGGCATTTTGCTTGAGACTGTGCACTAATTCGAATGCTTTATGTTAGTATACTTTTAGACTGCACCACATTCCTGATTGATCCATCACTAAAATCTTCTATTTGTCATACAAGAAAGGGATTTTTCCTGAAATATGGAAAATGACAATTTTCAAAGCATTTGATAGCATTTCAAAGCATTTGAGGTTTGGCATAACAATCTAATATTGATTGGTAGCTCTCATCTTACTAAGGAACTTGTTTCATTGCACCACAGGAGAAATGTTGCTGATTTTACGATTTTTATAAATACGTTATGGATTAAAGGGTTGCTGAAGAGATCAAATCGATTTTACCGAAGCCTGTATTATTCTTGCATCATACCAGAGCTAAAAAAATAGGCGGAGGGGGGGTCCGGACCCTCCCTAACCGATTATTTTTCAGTATTTTTTTTATTTGAAGTTTGAAATTGTTTAGTGTAACCATAATAAATTAGAGATTTACATCCCTTAATATCAGAAGATACGATGCTAAGTATGGGACTAAGGTTTTTGAGAATTGATAAATTTTTTGGAGGATTTTTAACGCTAATTTTAAAGTTTCGAGAGTAAAAATTATCAGGCGAAGACCGACGCCGGTAAGGCCTTTCAGAGATGCCAGACGCAAAAAATCACTTTAAAAAACGACAGTTCTACATCTTGTCACTCGAACAGTAAAAAGATGGTCTGCTATTGATGCTCTGGTGTAACGTGTGAAGTTTGCAAGCTCAGACAAAATCGATTTTATCCAGACAGACGCTCATTCATCTATAATGTATTTGTAAAATGCCGTCAAACCAGCGATTCAGCAAGTAAGATTAGAATTGCCAATCAATTTGACTGCTTTCGGCTGTGTAGAATCAAGACACTTCAAACTAATTATGTATGCTGCATTCCCTTTATAAAAACAATATTCAATGCAGAGATAATTAAATAACTTATATATTAAAAGAAGCTATTTGCTGTTAAAATCCTTACGCAACGACACAAAAATATTAAATAGAATAACGTCCTTAGCCACTAGCCTTAGAATTCCCTTAGAATTTAACTTCATATTATTTTCAACCTCAACTATTGACAGTGGTTTAATCGTCACTGACACAGCAAGAAAAGTCACATTGTTCGCGGAACGTTTTACTTTGAACTCGATCGTTTTGGAAACACCTATAGAGAAATACGTCAAATCCAGTCGTCGGGAGTAAATATGAAAGATCTTGATTTCAAAACCAAAATTGTCGAAAAAATCTTAAGAGGGTTAAATACCAACAAAGCCCCGGTCTGGACATCATTCCTCCTATTCTAAAAACATTTTCAAAAGAACTTGCACTTACTCTTACCAACATTTTCTAGAAATTCTATAAATCTGGTATTTTCCCTTCGTGCTTGTTAGCCAATGTCTAGCCCGTCGCCAAAAAAGGAACAAATTGAACTTTGTAGCCAATCGTTGCAACAGCATACTTGATAAAGTTGGTGAAACGTACGTTATCGCATTAGACATCTCAAAAGCATTTGATCGAATCTGGCATGCCAACCTGATCAACAAGCTCGTTGAATAATATTTCAGTCCACAGTGCTAAAGCTGATTAGAAATTTTCTCACCGACCGACACATTTCGGTATCCATCGCTGTCTTTTCTTCTGAGTCTAAATTAATTAACGCTGGTGTACCCATCAGTAAGGTCAGTCTTATTCTTTGCTCTAGTTTCAATTTATATCAACGAACTCTAGAAATTCACCATTAATCCGATAGATAGTTTTTCAGATGATGGTACACTGCACATGACATTCATCCCCCTATCTTGAAAAGGTAAAATGCATAAACGAATAAAGCCCGCCCTTAGAGACGCTGCCATTATCATAAACGAGGACCTAAAAAATTCGATTGGGTGACAAAAATTTGGTCAATTTTAATTCCACCAAAACACAGCTATAGATTGTTTTCAGATCAAAGAGTTCGCTAATTATAGTTCAATTAGTTTGTGTGAGGATCAAATAGACGAATGTAAAAGCGTTCGTTTATTGGGAGTCACAATCTCCAACGACCTACTCTGAACGAATTATATAATGGCAATTGCAAACAGTGCGTCAAAAAAACTCGGCCTCAATAGATGTGAAAAATATTTCACTCTGTATCAATTACTTCACATTTATAAGTCCAATGTTCGTCCTTGTATGGAGTATTGTTGTCAAGTTTGGGAAATTTAACATCAAATCTTGATTCCTTATAACACCGTCGTACTGTTGCTGATCTCGTTGTTTTTTATCCATTATGCATTAAACATATTCTTTTTAACCGTTTTACTCGTCAATCGGTTTGTGCAAACAGGCAAACTGTTGCGATTATTCACTATTATAGTAACAGAATGCAAAGGGATTTGTTTGTTTGTAAATAAATAAAATAAATGGAATGCTTTGCACGAATCAATAGTCTCGGGGACCTACAATCCACGAAAGTTTAAAAAAAGCGTGCGTCAACACCTCAAAATACTTGTTCTTGTGGAACATAGTTCTTAAAAGGTGTCTATGTGTTGTTGTTACACATTTTGTAATTCCTATAACATAACACTTTTTATTAAAAAAAATTCTTTGGCCCCTCCCCTAAAAATAGTTTTGGCATATTTAGCAATGCCATACTGTGTGAGAACCTGGTTTTTATTCTATTCGAACTATTTGAAGAAGAATTTTCATCAATCAAATTTCACCGAAAATTAAAAATTTCTACAACAACTTCAGCAACATCAAGAAATCTTTAAATTAAATCAAACCATTTTCATCAATGCAATTTCTAAAAAAATTCAATATACCATCCTCATCACCATCTTCAAGAATAATTAGTATATGTCATCAGGAGAAGAGTTATGCTCGTCCGGAGATAAACAAGGTTTAGGAAATATTTGATAGTGATATGTAATTTAACCAAAGAAATGTCAAAATTAGAGGTTAACCATTTCATTAAACATATTTTCGAAATTAACGGAAACCCTTCTGACCTCCATAAATTTCTAAAATTGGCAGAAATATTTTAACTGCTGTCCAACTGTCTTCGCGTAATTCAATTGCTTCTATTCTGACTTCTCATTTCCCCAAAAAATCGATTTAGTGCTGATATCAATATTATCAGAATTATTTCTTTTAAAGGTTAGTCAAGACAAGATTGTTTTAACAGGTATTACTAAGTACTCAGTTTCTACTCTAGGATCATGTATTGGAAATATTATTTTTACACCAGTTTGCTATCTTAAAATTAAACTCTAACTCAAAATCACATTCAAATTAAAACTCAATCTCAAAATTAAATTCAAACTCAAATTCAAATTCAAATGCAAACTCAAACTTAACTTAATCCCAAACTTAAACCAAAATACAGTTTCTATTTCTGACTCAAATTCAACAAAAAATTTAGTGATTCAGATTCATTTAACCTAGGACCGAAAAACAAATACTCATTAAAGTACCAAAAATCAAAATCTTATATGCTTATCGGAAGAAATATCTCAAGGTGTTTTTGTAGGAAATTTTCTATCTACTTGTTCATGCTTTAGCTACTTGTTCATGCTTTAGTCATGCCTATTTTCAACTACGGCATCGAAATATATTCTGGATGTACACAGGAAGAGATTTCCCGTCTTACTAAATCCTTCAACTGGGCAGTTAGATTTATTTATAACCTAAAAATTCGCGATCATGTCTCTGGCTGTGCTTTCGACCTTCTTGGCACCTCGTTCTCAAATCACATCTCTACCCGCCTTCTGCTACTCTTTTTCAAAACTTTTAAATTTCATTGTCCCCCATTCATGCTGCAATGGTGCTCTTTTTGTCCTTCTCGTCGAGTACAAAAAGTCATCCTCCCATCTGTTTCTTGCAACTCTTGGGCTCTTTCGTACTCAATCCGTACTTCAAAACTCTTCAACAAACTTTCCTCTGATTTAAAGAAATTCAATATTTCTATACCCTTATTCAAAACCAATATACATTCCTTCCTTAATAATGTGTAGCCCCTAATTTTACCCCCATTTGCGTAACATCTTCAGCTCTTCACGTTCCTTGTCTTTATATTTAATTTCTCTGTTCCAAGCTTCCCTCCTTCACACTTCACTGTCTGTCACGAGTCGTATTTTTCCAGAAATTCTACATTCTTCGTTATAATTTCCTCCCCCTCTGTCCTATACTATTCCCTCCTACCTCCCTCTCTTCCATCTTCCCTCCCTTCCAACCTCCCTCAATTATCCTCTCTTTGAGTTTTATCACACTCAAACTCACACCTCTTATTAATAAGTCTTGACTTTTTTATTTGATTTTTTTTGTATATATATATATTTACTAGCGGGACCCGGCGTGCTTTGCTACGCCTATAAATAAAGTTTGTGTGTATACATTTTGTTGACGTAGCAATAATTTCAAAGAGTAGTAATGAGAAATGGTTTTCTATTTTTTTTTTTTAATATGAATGTAAAAGGATCAGCACTCTAGTTGATCAGAAATATATAAAAAATAGTATTATATATAAAACAAAGAATATATAAAAAATACGCGATTATATAAGTTTTCAGGTGTGTAATCTATTTAGAACATTATACGGAAAAAAAATCGATTCACAAATTTTCACAGTGCTCATGCGGTTTAATATACGCTTTCTTTACCGGTAGGCAAGCAAGTGCAGTAAGAATAGCGACAATACATTCGATGAAGGTATAGAAGAAGTGATGCAAAAAAGGAATAAAAGAAGTGATGCAAAAAAAATCAAAATTATTTGGAAGTTTTTGTATATGAATTCATAGGATTTGAATTCATAGGATAAGAAATATTTCTATTTAGTCAACATTTTAAGTCATTTTAAAGTCATTATTATTGAATGTTGCAAATCAATGCGAAACTAATATCTTACACACGGTCAATATATTGGCATAAATGTTCCATATATGGACAACATTAATGGAATATTAATTTTTAAGCGAATTGAGTAATTATTGCTCAAAGTAATTATTAAAAGTATTATTCCCGATAATAAGTAATTATTGTCGGGATTGAACTCACGCTCATCAGAGACATCATAGTTCAAAGCCATCTTACAGACTCAGCCACAGTGGATGAAACAACAACGAAACATATTTCAATTTTCATGTTCAGATAATTTCTAAATTGAAACTTCATTATCGCATATTTATTTAAATTGAATTCTTCATCTGTGATTATACAATTGTAAATTGTATTTGTTCCCGACACGAAACACACAAAAACTGTTTTAAAGAAGTTTTTCTGAGAGAAAATAAAAAATGCTTTAAAATTGCAAAACTCATGTGAATTAAAATAATTACTTTAGCTTAATCACTCTAAAAATCTCTAAAAACTATTTATTTTACACCAAATAGTGTAAACCTTTTGTTTATTTAACATTATAACCCGTCGCATATTGTCGGTATCTCATAAGAAAGAAAATTCAAGAAAACTCGTCTTGAGTTGTTGATGGTCATTGCAAAAGCGAGTCGTATTGGAAACTAAACGTTTGAATTCAAATGCCATATCTGTTGCGATCATTGAAATACGTAGCAACAGTACATCTTCCACTTTGAATTTTCCATTCAAAATTGTAGCTTCAACGACATTGTTCATCTTTTTCACCTAAAATTTCCAAAAAAATGTGCTATTTCAAAATATTTGACATATTATTTTAATAAAATATTATACATTCATTTTTCTATTTCATAAAATTATATTCAACGAAAAAAAACATTGATCAAAGCAAGCTACGCGCATAAACCGATATTTAAAAAAAAACCAATTAAAATAATTATCACCAATCACCAATGAAAAAATAATACACGACAATTGGAAAAAGCAAGCGTTGTGTATTTGGAAAACTTTAACATTAAAACCAATTTTTTAAATACAAATATGGCACCATCTATTGGCTACCCCAAATTTATGAGGCGTATATCACACTATCTATATATTGGTCAATAAAAAAATTTGACATGAAATTGGAGAGTTGACGTTAACTTTAACTTAACCGTAACTTAAGACTCTATACAAAATTTTGATTTAAGGTTGGTAAGAAATTAGGTATTCTTTGACGTTTGATTTGATATTAATTTTGGTTTTGTAATCAATTTTATAAATCAATCAATGCTTTAAAAGTAACAAACTGATTTCACGATCAAAATTTAAAATAATAAATTTCGAAATAAACATTTGATACAAAATTTAAAAATAAAAAAATTTATTTTCATATTAATTTCATGCTAATATTTGGCTTTAATTAAAGTCGCTCTTTTTATATCTTTTGCATTTTTTAATAAATAAAATTTTATTTTTATGGACACTTGCAATTAAATATTAGTTTTCTTCAGTTTTTATACTAAACGTCAAAAAATCCTTAAGATAGAATGAAATGAACTTTACGTTAAGTTAACGTTAAGTTTACGTACCGACTATAAATGTTCTAGTGCATTTTCATACATTTGTACTTTACGTTAAGTTAAAGTTACCGACTATAAATCAAGCATAAAGGTTGTAAAATAAACTTTGCTAGTTTTTCATCCAGTTTTGATGACAATTTTTTTACCTCTAATCGTTATATTTTAATTAGCAATACGTATAAGAGTATTTTTCAATTTGATAATGATTTTTGTAAATTAACATTGAAGACCAATGAAAAATTTAAAAAAATAAAAAAATAAATTTAAATTATTGTTTTCTTTATTTTTACTCTTATTTTTATTCAAACTTTATAAAAACCAATACCCTAATTTTTTACAGATTTCGATACTTTATACACTATTATAATTAATATATAACCTCCACAAAATTGTTAATAATCTTTGGTAACGTATTTGACATAGCATAATATGCTTTTCGTTTATTATCAAATATAAAACAAAACTTTTTTACTAAAAAAAATTTGATAGTCTAATAATGGCCTTATACGAAGTTAAGCGCTATACACCTGAGCGAAACTATAAAAAAAAGCGAACTATGTTTTTAAAAAATAATGTATATAACGTAATTATAGAAAAAAACATTACCGAAACAAAATATTTAAAAAAGAAAAGAAAAACGGAAACATTACATTTTTTTGAAAAAGCTTTATTCGCATTAAAACATTACTTTTTTAAAAACATAGTTCGCATATTTCGCATAGTTTAGCTCAGGTGTATAGCACGCCTGAAGTTTACTATCAATTGAATAAATTGATTTACGCTGCCATCTGAAAATTGGCATATGAACAATCCATATTTAACATTTAATATACCATTAAAAAATATTTAGGCATTTAATCAAGATAATAACTATCCTATCTCTCAAGCTGATCATACACACATTGTACAAAATTTCACTAAGATTGGTTACGTTGTTACGGAGTTCATCGCGGACAAACATCGTGACACGTGATTTTTATATATATAAGATTATTCTTAAGTCGCTCAAACATGAAAATTGCCAAAATTTACCATACAAACTTGTATGAAAAATTTAACCTATTTTCGTATTTCTTTTACGGACAGAAGAAAATAAAGTATTTTATATATTATGCTCAATATTGTCAGTAATTGTCAGTAATAGATCATAAAGAAACTTAAATTATTTAATTGTAGTATAATGAGAAATTTCATAGATAATTTTTAAAATTATTCAAGTTGTGTTTTGAAATGAAATCCCATATAAATTTTATTGAATTTATTCTCTTTTCCCCCTTTTGTAGCGCCAAAAGAAATTTAAATTATTTAATTGTAGCAAAATGAGAAATTTCATAGATAATTTTTAAAATTATTCAAGTTGTGTTTTGTATGAAATCCCATATAAATTTTATTGAATTTCGTTTCTTTTCCCCCTTTTGCAGTGCCATTGCAGCAAATACCGGAACAAAATAATCGCTCAATAACATATGATAGTCTATATGGGCCCTACATGGATGATTAAAAAGTCGATAAAGCAGGTTTGACAGTAAATTAATTAATTTACGCCGCCATCTGAAAGTTTGCTTATGAACTATCCATATTTAACATTTAATTCGTAATTAAAAAATATTTAGGCGTTCAATCAAAATAAAAACTATCCTATCTCTCAAGTTGGACCATTATACACACACTAAACACAATTTTATTAAGATTGTTTACGTTGTTGCGGAGTTTATCGCGGACAAACATCGTGACATGTGATTATATATATAAGATATATAAGATATTGTAATAAACTTCGTCCAGAATGGGTTAATTTTATTTACTCATTCATTAATTAAAAGTTAACTCCTTTTTCAATCTTTTACTTGTATTGCAAATTGTATTGCATAAATTAATGTAAATTAAATTTGTTATACAAATATTTACATTAATGAATTAAAAGGAGTTACCTAATACATTTTGCATAAATTAAATTTGAGTTCGCTAATACAAAGGCAAGTTTGAATGAAAACAGGTGTGGCCTATTTCAGATGTACGGACTACGTAGTATTGATTTCTAGTGGATTATAGAAGTTTCGATTTATTTATTTTTCGATATAAATAAGCAAACAAAAATATCAGATAGTCAGTTTTAATTTTGCAATTAAAAGTGTTTTACAAATATTCGAAAGTATAAGGAATAATCGGTGGCACTTGAGCCTGGGTGCTAATAGTGAAAGAATCTGAACTTTGTGGAATAGTAAATACAGATTTTACGATTCCGAATATTATTGATTCAAATTGTGGAAAAGCGGTGAAGTTTATTGTACATAAATTGGAGACCCTGGAATTTATTGTAAGGGAAAACGGAAGCTGCTGTAATTTGGTTGATAAATAAAGTTTGGGATTTTGTTAACTAAAGATCTGTCTTTTTACTGTCGTGTTTGTTCAATAATCTAAAAGAACCAACGAAGAGTCGTTACAGTGGTGTCAGAAGTGGGATTATTGAAACAATGGTCAAGACAGTAAATATTAGTGATCTCAGCCAGACCCAGCTGAAGGATGAGTTGAAGAAAAGGAATGCTCCAATCCATGGAACAAAGGCAGAACTTGCATTCCGGCTGCGTAAAGTTTTAGAAGAAGCAGGCCAAAATACAGAGGTCATAGAAATAGAGCCGGAGGAAGTTCCGATTCAGAATGCCCCAGCAATTGATCCGATGATGGTGTTGATGAAAGAAATGATGGCCCGACAAGAGAAACTGGCAGCAGAACAAAAAGTAGAGCAACAACAACAACTTGCTGATATGATGGCCCGACAAGAGAAACTGGCAGCAGAACAAAAACTAGATCAACAACGACAACTTGCTGACCTGATGGCCCAACAAAAATTAGATCAACAACAACTACGTGAAGTAATCGAGTCACGTATATCCAGTGCGGAGGTTAAAATCAACAACATGGAAAGGGAGCTGCGGACAGTTACCGAAGAACAAGAGAAATTACGCAAACTTTCGAGTGAATTACGCCAAGAAATAGCACAAGGGAAGTCAGGTAACATGATCAATCCATCAACTACTTCAGCTCCAGCTAGAGTAAAAACACCCGCATTTGATGGATCTACATCGTATCAGATATTTAAGATGCAATTTGAGATTGCAACAACTGGGGTTGATCACCAGCAAAAAGCAAACGCGCTTATATTGGCATTGAAGGGACCTGCTGCTGAAATTTTGCAGACACTATCAGCGACAGAACGTGATTACAGCAAGATTATGGAGGCCTTAGAAGTAAGATACGGGGAAAGTCATATGCAAGCTCTCCATCGCATGCAGCTCAAGACACGAAAACAAGGAGTCAGCGAAACCTTGCAAGAATTAGAGGCTGACATTGTGAGACTGGTTAATCTATCATATCCGAATTATAACGCTGAACACCGAGACGAACTGGCAGCTGATACATTCATCAATGCTCTTCGAGATGTGCAAATGAGAAACCAGCTTTATCTAAGCGGAAAGAAGCTACCTGCAGAAGTCTTAGCATTGGCCCTGCAAATGGAAGCTGGAAAAAGAGCGTACGGTTCAGATAGAGTACGTCAGATGGAAGTTACTGAGGAACCACTGAAAGCAGCGCTTGATGAAGTGATCATGCGTGTCAAAAGTTTGGAAGATAAACCTGAACGAAATCAACGAAGTAGATCTAGCAAAGTAAGATGCTGGAATTGTGGGCAGTTAGGGCACATCAGACAAGAATGCAAAACACGAGTAGCAGCAAAAGAAGGAGTAGTTCCACGCCGGTTGATGAACCTTTCAAACAAGCAAGTGGATGCCAAAAAGGAAGGAGATTGCCGCGTTGAACAGGGGAAGAGAAGGATACATTGTAACGCTGAAGATCTTTCAAGAAGACCCCGTGTTGAGAAGCGCAAGTCATGTAGCAGGGCTGTGAGAAAAGAGGCAATAAAAGTGAAACAAATTAAGTTCCAAACTCCTGACGATTGGTGCACCGAGGCATTTAAAAGAGAGCAACTAAAGGATCCGGCTATGGCTCCAATATTGAAATGGAAAACCGAGGGAAGGCGACCAGAGTGGAAAGAGATAGCACCTTTAAGTACGGAGGTGAAATGCTACTGGGCGCAATGGGACTCACTAATTATGGACAACGGGTTGCTAAAAAGAAAATGGGAGTCCGCTGATGGAAAGAAAGTGTTGGAGCAACTGGTGTTGCCATCAAGTCGAGTAGAAGAGGTACTAGGAAAGCTGCATGGAAGTATTTCTGGAGGACACCTGGGAGTCAATAAAACCCTGGCTAAAGTAAGGGAGAGGTTTTATTGGGTAAGGTATCGAACCGACGTAGAGCAATGGTGTCGGCGATGTGATACTTGTGCGGCGAGCAAAGGACCAAAGACTAGAACTCGAGGAGAGATGCAACAGTACAATGTGGGCGCCCCAATGGAGAGAATTGCTATAGACATCGCGGGGCCATTTCCGGAAACCACAAAAGGTAACAAATACATCATGGTGGTCATTGATTACTTTACAAAATGGCCGGAAGCTTATGCAATACCGAACCAGGAAGCAGTTACGGTCGCGGAAACATTAGTCAATGAATGGGTTTGCAGATATGGAACACCGCTCGAGTTGCATACCGACCAGGGAAGGAATTTTGAATCTCAACTGATGGAAGAGCTGTGCAGAACACTCGGCATTAGAAAAACACGAACTACACCTATGAACCCACAATCGGATGGCATGGTAGAACGATTCAACCGAACCATGGAAGAACATTTGTCAAAGGTAGTAGAAGCCAACCAAAGAAATTGGGACAAGGATCTTCCGTTATTCTTGATGGCCTATCGTAGCGCAGTGCACGATACGACAAGTGAAACGCCAGCGAATATCATGTTCGGAAGAGAACTTCATCTTCCTAGTGACATCGAGTTTGGCATCCCTGGAGGTCTGGTATCCACGAAAACAGATTATGTGGGACAACTAAGGGAGAAGATGAATAAAATCCATCAGCAGGTTCGAGACCACATTAAGATTGCCAGTGACAAAATGAAAACCAGGTACGACATAAATGCAAATAGTGGCGGTTTTCAAGAAGGAGAATTGGTATGGCTATACAACCCCAGAAGAACTAAGGGAAGATCACCCAAGCTGCAGCCAGATTGGGAAGGCCCATATAAAATAATCAAACGAATTAATGATGTCATCTACCGCATACAAAAGGGACCCCGTACCAAGATGAAAGTGATACATCTGCAAAGGTTGGCACCGTACCAAGGTAACAGCACCAATGCGATCTCTGATATTGTTCGGGACGAACAAAACTAAATGGAGGGCAATGTAATAAACTTCGTCCAGAATGGGTTAATTTTATTTACTCATTCATTAATTAAAAGTTAACTCCTTTTTCAATCTTTTACTTGTATTGCAAATTGTATTGCATAAATTAATGTAAATTAAATTTGTTATACAAATATTTACATTAATGAATTAAAAGGAGTTACCTAATACATTTTGCATAAATTAAATTTGAGTTCGCTAATACAAAGGCAAGTTTGAATGAAAACAGGTGTGGCCTATTTCAGATGTACGGACTACGTAGTATTGATTTCTAGTGGATTATAGAAGTTTCGATTTATTTATTTTTCGATATAAATAAGCAAACAAAAATATCAGATAGTCAGTTTTAATTTTGCAATTAAAAGTGTTTTACAAATATTCGAAAGTATAAGGAATAATCGGTGGCACTTGAGCCTGGGTGCTAATAGTGAAAGAATCTGAACTTTGTGGAATAGTAAATACAGATTTTACGATTCCGAATATTATTGATTCAAATTGTGGAAAAGCGGTGAAGTTTATTGTACATAAATTGGAGACCCTGGAATTTATTGTAAGGGAAAACGGAAGCTGCTGTAATTTGGTTGATAAATAAAGTTTGGGATTTTGTTAACTAAAGATCTGTCTTTTTACTGTCGTGTTTGTTCAATAATCTAAAAGAACCAACGAAGAGTCGTTACAATATGTATATATTTTTTGTTTAAGCTTTTATAGCTTGTATATTATATTTGTTATTCGCTTGTTCATGCGCTACATATTTGTTCCATTAAACATGTGTGTATTTATATATTTATATATATGTTATTATTTTATATTTTATGCCTTAGTTGAGGACTGTGAATTGTTTGATGTCCTCTTATGATTTGTATATATTGTTATTTCATAAAAAGAAAAAAAAATAATTTTTTTTGTAATATTTTTCTTACTTGATTTATATAGAATCCTAATTAAATAAAAAAAAATTGTAAATTTTTGAATGTATCTGGGCAAGAATTGGGCCACGGCCTGTTTGCCGTCTTCCCACCAATAAATAAATAAATAAACTCAAACGACAGTACAGCTGTGGTTAGCGTAATTCACAATAATGAACAAGAAATAAAAACAAATTATTCAACCAAACTAGCTGCAATCGAATATTTTGAGATTCTAAATCTCAACTCTTTCACAAATATCAATACAATCGAGACAAAAATTCAAATTTAAAAATTCATTAAAAGTTTCAAAAGATCTAAATACAAAAGAACGCGATTCAACAAACTCACTACTAGTCTACTACTTCCGTAGTCAATCATCAAATTCGTCTCAAATCTGACACATTTCTTATCAATATTAGACAATATCATAAGCCTAGAATAAATAAAACAGAATTTCATAAGCCTGAAATAAATAAACGAATCAATTCCATTTTGGAAAATAATATCATTAGTGCGAGTTTATGGAACTCACCATTATTAATCGTTGCTAAGAAACCTGACGAAAACGGTAATAAAAACTGGCGACTTGTCATTGATTTTGGAAAACTTAATGAAAATACATTTGGTGATGCGTTTTCCTTGCCTAACATCACTTATATCATAAACCAAACTGGTTATTCAAAATATTCTACGACGCTTGATCTAGCTAGTGGTTATCATCAGATTTTTGGACTCTTCTTAGAAAAAACCGCGTTCAGCACATCTACGGGCTGTTACGAATTTAAACGTGTGCTATTTGAACTCAAAGGAGCTTCACTAACGTTCCAGAATCTAAGCTGGTTTAACTCTGGTAATTTCTACTTTATTAAGAAGATATCATTATCTTTAACCTAAACTTACCAGATCACAACAACAAACAAAAACTTCAAAAACGTAAGTATTTACAAAAGGAAATAATGTTTCATGGTCATATCATATCCGAAGCAGGTATAAAACCCGACTCTTCAAAAAAACAGTCCATAGTCAATTATCCTGAACCGAACAATTCAAAGGAAGTTCAGACCTTTCTAGGTCTAGCAGATTACTATAGGAAATTTATAAACAATTTCTGCAAAATAGTATTCCCTATATCAATAACTTTTTGAAAAATAATGTTGAATTCAAACAGTTAACACTCAACAGCATGTTAAGACTTTTTCAAAAAGTTGAAAGAAAAACTTACCACATCTCAATTTCGAAAAAGAACTCTTACTAACGGTCGACGCAAGTGATACAGCTTTAGGTTCTATCTTATCCCAAGGAGATATTGCGCAATATCTTCCCATTTCTTACGCTAGTAGAGTATTAAACCCTGCTGAACTATCTTTGGGGAATTCAATCTTATTCGGAAGACATTTCCAAATTATTTCTGATCATAAACCACTAATGTAGGGATTGCAAATTAAAGACCCATCATCACGACCACTTCGCTGGAGAATCACACTTGAGGAGTATGTAGTGATTGACCATAAGGGTTACACTATACTTTAATAACATTATCAGCATTAAAGTATATTCATAAAAACATATCATATTCCAAGCGCCTGACGCTGCAGTTTCTTACGAAAGAAATTGAAAGAATAAAACTAATATATATTCAGTGTACGTGATGTTGTTAATAGAGAAAGTTACACTCAAATAGTGGCCTGAGTTATATAGTGCTATATATTGTTATGTGTTACCATGTAATTACATTAAGTAAATGTAATGAATAACCAAATAAATAATGTAATAAAAAATATATAATATGATGTTTAACGTGTAGTAAGCGGAACCTCAACATACTTAAAATAATAAACGAATATCTCCCATTATATTAATATATGGCGACCTAAACCAGGCTACACGGCTAAATAAAAACCACCTAAACCAGGATACACCGCTAAATAAATACCATCTAAACCAGGCTACACAGCTGAATACATTAAACCAGGCTCCACGGCTAAATAAATATCATCCAAGCCAGGCTACACAGCAAAAATAACACCTAAAATGAACAACACAACATCCACCAATCCAACCAAGGTTAAAACATCTAAAAATCCCAGCGGCAGGTATATCCGCTAGAAATAGGTAGATTTCGGGGTCAGACGGTTTTGTGTCCAAATAAAATTTGACAAGTCAGATTAGTTTAAATAAAAAATATAAGTAGAAACAGAATAATTCAAAAAAATTATCGAACCAAATTAAATACATTATCCGAACTAACGCCATCAATACAATTTCGGAACAGTTTTATTTAAGTTGGTTTAAACTACTTTTAATAACATAATAAATCCACCAAAGATCAAATGAACTACGTCACAACTACAATTATACCATCACACATAATTTATAATCAAACATTATCAAACAATTTTATTTCAAAATCATCTTTTGTTGTTGTGTTTTTTTTGTTCTTATTTAATCTTTTTTCAAACGGTTACTTAGTAAAAAAAATAAAAACAAAAGAGATTTTGATAATTTTTCTATGGTATTAAATGGGTTGATATTTTTCTTGTAAGGGTTGCATTATAATGCTTATAAAAATGGAACCTTTTAGGTTAGAAAGCTGAAATTTTTTGAGGCTATAGTTGAAAAGTATGTTTAAAAGCTAAGATGAATTTAAATAACATAAACTGAAACATGATGAAAGCATTGCCTTTTGCGTTTGTTTTTATTTCAACAGCCGTAGGGTCTCAACCGTTAGACTTAAACTATTATTTTTGAAAATTTTGGAAAGATTTATATTTTAAGTACGTGAAAAAAAGTTTTCAACTATGAGCTTGGCCATTTCAGCTAGATCAAGGGCAGCAAAGTTTAGTAAATTTTTAAAACAGCTGATTTTTGAGGAACCTGAAACGCCAAAGTAGTCATCTGGATAAAAATGATAAAAAAAAGTTCAAATATTCAATATTTTTAAATTTTATTAAAATATTATTATTCAAACGGAAGTTATAGCGCCATAGATTTTTCGACTTTTTAGGCTCTAGCCGCTTAACCGGTACCCGGATATGGCCAGTTCACGAACTTGTCCAAGACATTATTTGCCGAAACATACACAGAAAATTATTTTGGTGTAGGTCGAAAAAAGCGACCGTGAGAGTGCCGCTAAATTCCGTTATACCTCATATCGTTATATATATATATATATATATATATATATATATATATATATATATATATATATATATATATATATATATATATATATATATATATATATATATATATATATATATATATATATATATATATATATATATATATATATATATATATATATATATATATATATATATATATATATATATAATTTTGTTTTTTTTTGTTTTTCCATCTCGAGATGAAGCCCATTGCAATAGGTAGATTTTTATATGAAATCTACCTAAAAACCAACATAACATCTATAACATCTAACGTTACACATCTAACCATCAAAAACATCCAAACTAGCAGGAGGAAATCAAGAAAAAAAATCTAGGTACCACTTTTTATATTTCTTTAGTTAATTAATAGAATAAAATCTTTCATAAAATCGATTTCGTAATAAGTGTTAAATTAAAATTTATAATAAAATAAAAGTGCTGATCAAATATTATACAAATAAATATATCAGTCATATTCATAAGAATAATTTTTCTTTTCCGTTAAAACGAAATCAAAATAATTTCTTTTTATTCAAAAACAAATTCAACAAATAAATAAAAAGAGTCATATTTATAAGAATAAATTCTTTTTGTTATCAAAACGAAATCCGAATAATATATTTTTTTTAATTTGAAAACAAATAAAGAATAAAGAAATTCAGCAAAGAGAGTGTAAAAGCTAATATGAATTAAAACAAATAATAGTGTGGTCCAAATCCATCCATCCATCCATAATATATTCCATAATATAATAGCCGTAAGTCTATCCTTCTATACGAGCGTAACGGCAATCTTATCTATCCTTTAGTCTATAAATCAAATATAGCTCAAATTGGTATGTTGGTAGCGCGGTAGACTGTTGATCTATAGATTGAAAGTTCGAAACCTGAAAATTGCGAATTTTTTTTATTTTTTTTTTTTAAATAACATTAAAATTATTGTTTTTTTACACACTTTTATTTTATTCATTTTCATACATACATTTCGTTTTACGATAATGCAGTTTTTAAATTTTTATTTTAAATAACATGAAAATTGTTTTTTTTTATTCATAAATTCATTATTTTCTTTAAATAACTTTAAAATTATTGTGCTTTTTTATTTTATTATTCATGAATGAATTCATATAAATAAATAATTCATATATAAATAAAACTTATATAAAATTTTGTTTTTGGATACTTAGAATTATCGATAAAGTAGTTCTTTAAAGTTAGTTAAAAAGTTATGTTGTCTTTTGCCATAATTTGTTCAAATTAAAATCATTAAAATCATTTCGATATTTACATTTCGATATTAAGAATAACAACAACTACTATAAATAACATTAAAATTATTGTTTTTGAAGTAAAACTTCTTTAGGCGCGTTTTAAGAATTTTGCAACGGAAGATGAAAAAACGAATATACTATTTGGCAAATATACGATACAATTCAATTATGACACACATATAAATGTCGGAAGTAGTCATTTGAACAGATATATAACCATATATATTCATCTCTATCATACTACAGTCTGATTTTGAATTTTAAACATATACATGCACACAATTCCAAAAAAACTTAAGTAGAAATTTAAACACAATAAAATAAAAAAGAAACTAGAAGTAAAAAAGGCAAACGAATATTATGTTCGGCAAGTATGCGACAATTCGATTATGTGTATTGTATTTTGTATACGCTTATTCAGTATCGTATTAAACATTAAATGAGTTGGACGTGTCGATCTTAGATTTAAATATCTAATAATATAATATTCGTAATATTTTATTGAGTTTCGTAATTTTTTAAATTTATATTTTGAATTGTTTGTTTTTTGAAGTAAAACTTCTTTAGGGCTGGTTATAGTAGTCATTGTGGTCATGGTGGTCATGGTAGTCATGGTGGTAATAGTGGTCATGGTGGTCATAGTGGTAATGGTGATCACGGTGTTTACGGTGGTTATGGCGGTCATGGTGGTCACGGTGGTTATGGTGGTCATGGTGTTCATTGTGGTCATGGTGGTCATAGTGGTCTTGGTGGCTATGGTGGTTATGGTGGTCACCATGGTCATGGTGGTTACGGTGGTGATGGTGGTCATGTTGGTTGTGGTGGTCATGGTGGTTATAGTGGTTATGGTGGTCATGGTGGTAATGGTGGTCACTGTGGTCACGGTGGTCATGGTGGTTATGGTGTTCATGTTGGTTATGGTGGTCACGGTGGTCATGGTGGTCACGGTGGTCATGGTGGTCATGGTGGTCATAGTGGTCATGGTGGTCATGGTGGTCATGGTGGTTATAGTGGTTATGGTGGTCATGGTGGTAATGGTGGTCACGGTGGTCACGGTGGTCATGGTGGTTATGGTGTTCATGTTGGTTATGGTGGTCACGGTGGTCATGGTGGTCACGGTGGTCATGGTGGTCATGGTGGTCATAGTGATCATGGTGGTTATGGTGGTCATGGTGGTCATGGTGTTCACGGTGGTCATGATGGTCATGGTGTTCATATTGTCATATTGTTCATGGCGGTCATGGTTGTCATAATGGTAATGGTGGTCATGGTGTTCATCGTGGTCATGATGGTCGTGGTGGTGTCACGGTGGTCATGGTGTTTAGAGTTTGCATCCCGGGCTTTCTCGGGCGGGAAAAAATATTTGTGTTGATTTAATTTGTTTTGTCAAATAGAAAAATGAGTGGTGTAATCTTTGCACGCGGTTGAAATAAATTTCTTTGGCTACTGTGGCAGGTATTAATAAGAAGATGAAATATAAAATAAATATGTCATATTGCAATTTAGAGTTGCATTTCATGATAATATAATTTGCAGCATGTGTAATAAAAAGCAATATTTACAAAATGTGTTACAAAGTCAATTCAATTATTAACATAATTGAAATATGAAATTAGAGGTTTATGACAAATTTGCTAAATTTTTTGAAAAATGCATCAACTGTTGTACCAATTGTTAAATTAAGTGGACATGCATTCATCGTGAAATTTAATTTGTAATACGTTGTAAGACTTTGAAAAACATGTAAATATGGCTTTTTATTACACATTGTTGCAAATTATATTATCAAGAATATTAGAAAGAAACTCTAAATTTCAATATGATATATCTATTTTATTTTATATTTAATATTTTTAGTAATACCTGCTGCAGTGGCCAAAGAAGTTTTACTTCAACAGCGTGTAAAGATTACGCACTTCATTTTTTTACACACTTTTTTTTTATTCATACATACATTTCGTTTTACGATAGTGCAATTTGATCGATAATGCAGTTTTTATAGCCTTTTATTGCACTGTCATTTCCCGTTTCGTTCAAATTATTATAATTTCGATATTAACAAGAAAATTAATTAGTTTTTTTACAGGCAGTGGTAAAAATCGTATAATAGTGGTTTCCGATAATTATTTGCCATAATTTCATTCCTGTGAACTAAATTAAGGAAAAACAAAAACTACTGTTTGAGTATGTATTTCTCTTGCAATATAACAGCTTTATCATAAAAGATCGTGTGACGTCATTTTGTTTAGTTATTTGAAGATTTAATAAAAATCAGAATGCATTCAGGGGATTTTATTTTAATTAAGTTACATAATACATATATTTATTTTTGTTGATGTTTTATTAATAAAACCTTTTTTATTTTGAATTAGTCACAAGATATGTAATATTTATTATGAAAAATAGTTCGAATTTTTTTTAAAGGAATAATAACCTTTTTTTAAAGGATTAATTTTTACATTAAATAGTAAAGTTTATAATAAGTTTATTAAAAAAGAAAAGAGGAAACAAATTGATGAAAGTACATAATTAAAGGTCTATTTCCTCACTTTTTGACACAACATTTCGTAAAATACTAGCGCTATTATGGCAGGACCAGAACCAGAAAATTGTTCTATAGTACAGCGAACATAACAGCATAGAAAAATATAGATTTTTAACAATTTTTAAAAACAATGTAGGTTGAAAACATTTGATATTTTTATACAAAAAACAGTTTAGGTTATATACATTTTCAAACATTAATAATTTAAACCGATTTAATAAAATGAACTTTAAGAAACTCAGTACGAAATTTCCCTACGAAATGTAGGGGGTTGTGAGAAAGGTTCGGAGCTCAACGCGAACCCTATATTTAATTTTTATTGTTTTGGTTTATTTTTTTATAGAACATAAAAATTAATCCCTTTTCATAAAAATTCCTTCATAAAAATTCCATTTACGGCATTTAAATTTTTCGATAATGTAGTTTTTCAAAATTATTGCTCTAATTGTCTTTTAGCCGTTTCGTTCAAATTTATATCGTTGCGATACTAATAAGAAAATTAATTATTTATATGACAGATAGTGCTAAAAATCATAGAATATTTTTTTCCATCATTATTTTTGCATAGCTTCATTTTCTGTAAATAAAATATAGAAAAACAAAAGCTGCTATTTCAGTATTTTCTTATTATTATTATTTTCAACCATTTGTCATTGATCGTATAAAAATTTATCGTTAACCTCACGATGGTTTTTGTAGAATTATAGTTAAGCAGAAGGTACACACAGAATAGATTAGAAGAGGTTGGATTATGGTGGATAGTACTTAGTAGTTGTATCAAAGCCGGATGAAATGAGCTAGAGTGTATTGGTGTGCGTAGGGAGAGGGAAAGGAGGGAGGGGCGGGGGGGGGCAGATCCCGCGGGATACCCCCTAGTACTAAATACTTATTAATTTGTGTTGTGAAAAATTTTTACATCGGTAACGATACATCTTAAAACTAATAATAGTGCTACTCAAAATTTAATTTTAAATATTAAACAACTTTTGAAACATTTTCTTTTGCTTTTCACTGATAAAAATTATTTTAAAAATAAAACAAATAAATCGTGGTCCCAAAATTCTAAATATTAATTAACTCTCGTTGTTTTTGTTAAAATTTTGCTTTCATAATGATCGATCGATTCATTATTTTTTTTTTTTTTGGAAACTATTTTCTTTTCAAAGGTAAGAAAAATCTTTTAAAATAAAACAAGTAACAGTAAAAATTTAGTTTTTGATACTAATTATCATTGAATTTTGTTTCTTTGCAAACTGCACTCCTAAAAACTGTATTAAAAATAAAACAAATAAATTGTGGTCCGAAATTCTCGATATTATTTTACTCGCGTTGTTTCTGCAAACATTCCGTTTTTGTAATGATTAACTTTCTGGAACTATTTACTTTTTAAAAACAAATTACTCTATAACATAACAAGTAACAGTGCTATCCAAAATTTTATTTTCGAAACTGAATAACTTTCGAAATTTTTCTTTGCAAATTGCACTACCAAAATTCCTCTAAAATAAAACGAATAAAAGTGTGGTCCAGAATTCTGTTCCTATATCGATCCATTCTCGAGACTATTTTCTTGTCGAAAAATTCTCTATAATAAAATAAATAACAGTGTTGACCAAAATTCAATTTGTGTTATTGTTTCACTTTGAAACTATTTTCTTTCTAAAAATTATATTATAATTTATATAATTATAAGAGAATAATTTCTGTTTTAATTTTTTGTCTCGTCTCGGCGAAAATATTTTAAATAACTTTCGAAATAAAGTTAACAATCTAAAATTGGAAATACAGTAATCCCTCCGACTGCGCGGTAGTTCCGTTCCAGGAAAACAGCGCGCAATACAAAACCGCGCAATGTGAACCCTATTTTGTATGAAAATGGGGGGTTCGGTTCCAAATTTTGAAAAAAATTCAAAAAAAAATAATTTAAAGTTATAATTAAACAAAAATGAATATATACAGCCTGAAAAACATGTATTACTTCGACAACTCTTAAAAAGAAAATACACTAACTACAGATAAATTAACATAAATAACATTTCAAAAAGCAACTCAAATTTAAAAAAATAATATCAATAATAGGAATTTGTTTAGAATATTCTACCCTTACTGGCTTGAAATTGAATTTGATCTTTGTTGAATGTTCCAGCCACACAGTTAAAAATAATGAATTTCTAATTGCTACATATATACATTCTTTTACAAACCGAACACATTTTTGATTTGGCTGAAATTTTTTTTAGGGCTTTCATATAGGAAAATTCCCAAATTCCCATTTCCCAAGAAAAAAAGATATACGTGCTAGAGAATTTTTTTTTTCGAAAATAAAGCGGTTCTAAATTTCGAGGATTTCGTGATTTTTTTGCTGGAAGACTTATTTGCAAAGATTCATAACTTCGGTTCTGGTAATGACAGAAATTTTTTTCTGTTTTATTTTAAAGCTAAAAAATGAACTTTAAAAAAAATTGTTATCTACAAAAATTATTAACAAATTCCTATGTGTAAACAGTTTAGCAATAAGTCAGACACTTTCTCTCTGACACCTGCAATTTTGCTCTCTCGTGTACGAGTAGCATTAGAAATAAATTAATTTATCGAGCGTGGAAAGACAAAAAATTCCATAAATTTTTGTTGTCCCGCGCTGGATAAATTAATTTATTTTTAACAGTAAAACTATTTTCTCCATTGAACGTAGAATACGATGGTTATATCAAATACTCTTTATTTTTGTAGGGCAATCACTAAAAATCGATTTTAACATTTTGTTTGTTTATAACAATCGGAATTTGCTAATAATTTTTTTTGAATATATTTTTTTATGAAAATTACATCTCTTAACTTTAAAATAAAATAAAACAAAAGCTTCTATCATTAATTGAACCAAAGTTATGAATTTTTGAAAATAAGCCGTCAAGCCAAAAATCACGAAATTCTCGAAATTTAGATCGCCTCTATTTTCCAAAAAAAAAAATCCTAGAACACGTATATTTTTTTCAATATCATACCCGTAAAAAATTTTTTAAGCCAAATCACAAATGCGTCGGTCAGGTTTTATTCAAATCTGTTCGATTTGTAAAAGAATGACCCATATGGCAAATGTAATTATTTTTGTTCATTTTAATTGTACGAAATTTACGAAATTTAAATTCTAAAAAAAATTTTTAAACGTCGCGCAGTGTGAAATTTTAATCGCGCAGTGCGAAAATTAGTATTGAAAACTCATCTCGCGCAGTGGAAATCGCGCAGTTAAAACCCGCGCAGTCGGAGGGATTACTGTGCATAATGTGCAATTCAAAAGTGGATGCACCTATAGAAACGAAAAACGAGAACAGTGCTATACATCTAGAAAATCTAGAAAAACTGAATATAATCCACGAAACAGTTACTGACCAAAACACATTTTTGTATTATTGCGTCGCTATTGCCGGAACAATTTAATTTTTTTATGCGTATATAAAATATACAAGTACATAAAAAGCAGAATAACTGCACAGATTACTCGTGCCGTAACACGAGAGAATCTGAAACAAATCGGTACTTAATAAATTAAAATTAAAGTTGTAAACTGTATAACAATTTACTTTTTCTAACCTAAACGAAAATAAAATCTAATTTTCAAAATTAGAACAAATAATAAATGAATAAATAAAATAAATAAATATTCAAAATAAATTAATTTTGATATACATATATACCGACTCTTCTCTTTCTAAAAATTTTTTTTATTTTTTTTTTTAAATATTCGAGTATGAGTACATATTACATAACAAATTTTAACATATACCATACCTGATTGAATTAATATATTTTAAATAATCTATTTGTATCAAATTAATAACTTTATGAAAAAAAAGGAATTAATAATACTCTACTAAGTACTACTAATATGTACATTTATTTCTTTATAACTATGATATAAACGCGTCGTTGTTTCCTGCAATAAATATAACGTATATATGGGATATTAATGAGCGATTTGGATAATCTCCGGAAATGTATTAAAAACATTACCATATTGTATGAACAAATTAATGAGAAAACCCCGGTATGTAATTCAATTCACACGTACGAAAATGCTTGTATAGTAAACTTCAACAAATTTCTAATACTCTCGAGAACTTCTAAAAATCTACACGAACTAGACAGAGATATTCTAAATAAAAATTTTAAAGCCTTATTAGACAAAATTAAAATAGCTTTTAGTTACGTTAACTTGAATTACAGTTTTCCAGACAAACTATTCGACAGTGACACACAAATAGTGAGAAAAGAAAATTTAAATTTGAATAACAGCGTTAAAGAAACAAAAATAACTGTAACAAAAATGGCACTCACAACAGAGCAAGTTGTCAACATGGTCGTGAGAATACTAAAGGAAGACTACAACGGTGAACCTTTAATCTTAGATTCAATAATCGATAAATTAGAAATCCTTAAGCTATCGGTACCAGACCAACAAAATGAAAAATTGCTTGTGACACTTATAAGATCCAAACTTATACGAAAAGCACGAGAGGCTACGGAAAATGCAACTTCGGTTGACCAGATTATAACAGCTTTAAAACAAAAATGCAAGGGTACGTCCACAATACACATAAAGACACAACTAGAGGGACTTAACCTAAACAAAGGCAAAGAAAATTTTATAAAAATATTAGAGGAATCAGCTGAAACTTTAAAAAATGCGTTCTTAAACGAAGGTGTGTCATCACAGATAGCGACTAGCTATACTATTCAAAAGATTACTAAATCAATAAAGAGAAATTTGCCTTCTAACAATGTACTAATTAGTGCTATGATGAATAATTTCAACGAAGTTTCAGAAGTAATACAAAAACTTAGAGAGATAAATAACGATAATGCGGTATCTATCATGACCGCACGAGCACGCGATAACCATTCCTATGCGAGATATACACATTTAGTAAACAGAAACAACGTATACACTCGAAATTGGAACACAGAACGGGCACGTTAAAACAATAATTATAACAATTTTAGAACACGGTAACAAAAGCAAGCTTAACATAAAAAACATGTACGAAACGGAAAGCTCAGCCAGTATAATACAAATAACAGAAAGATCAGAAGCCATACCTTAACTGAACCAACCTTAACCAATCGTATTCTTCTAATATCGAGTCCTTTCAATATCAAATATGATTTCAATATCGAATATATAAAAGGAAAAGAAAACTGCGTAGCGGACGCGCTATCCAGAATTTCAATCGAACCTCTAATAGCACTAGTGGGAATGAAAACAAAAACCTAAATAATCCAACTATGGAAAAACCAACTAAACTATTATCCTCAGAAGTCGACTACAAAAATAATAAATTAATAATTAAAATGAAAAAAGCGCAAAAAAATAAAAAGTTATATAACGAAAATGTAAAAAACGAAAACATAAAAATTCAATTTAGCATCAATGATAAAATTGTGGATTCAATTTTTTCAACACTACGTAAAGTAGCAAATGCGATGATAATTGACTTCAAAATTTTTAAAAATGACGACATTTTTAAAATAATTAAGCCCGAAATATATAAAGCAGAAGCTAATAAATACAATATAATAATTAAAATTGAGGATTCAACGAAAACAGTTGATGATATTAACGAAAGGTTAGAAATATGAAGTAGGTACCACAATGACCCAATTACAGGAGGTCACACAGGACAGAATAGGACTAAGAAGAAAATAATGAAAAATTACAACCGGCACAATATGTCCAAAGACATCAACAAATTTATACAAAATTTTGAATTATGTCAGAAAAACAAGAATAATCCTAGAACAAAAGAAAATATGGTGATTACGGAAACACCAGAGGAAGCTTTCGGAACAATCCAAATAGATTTAGTAGGACCTTTACCAATAACGATTAATAATAATAAGTTTATTCTTACAGCGCAATGTAAACTAACTAATTTCGTAATACTGATACCACTGCAGAACAAAGAAAGTATAACCGTCGCAAAAGAAATTTTTGAAAAAATCATTTGTATTTTCGGAATACCTAAAACACTTAAATCGGATAGGGGTACGGAATTTTTAAACGAAACCCTAGCAGAAATTTCTAAGTTACTAAAAGTAAAGCAAATTTTCAGCACCGCTTATCACCCACAAACAATAGGAAAACTTGAAAGAAATCATAAGGAACTAAATGCATACCTTAGACATTACTCCAACGAAAACCATACAGAGTGGGACATCCACTCGTCCAACATACGCCTTATGTTATAACACAACACCAAGCGCGTATCACGCATATACACCATTCGAACTAATTTTCGGTAGAACTACAAATTTAGATGATGTACAAAAAGCTAAAAAATCATATAATGTAGAACAATATGCAAAGATAATTAGACAGAGGCTATTAGTTACGAGATCCAGAGTAAGGGAAGTAATAGAAAAAGAAAAACAAAAACGAAAAATGAACTTTGACAAAAAGAATAACAACCCAATCTCAATTAAAATAGGAGACAAAGTGTATATAGAGTCAGAAGGTAAACATAAACTAGATAGCATTTACGAAGGACCTTACGACGTTATACAAATATTAAGCAATAATAACATAGAAGTAAAACAAAAAAACAGAAAGATAGTCGTTCACAAAAATAGAGTTAAACTACTAAATTAAAAATATAATATATCAAAAACAAAAGAAATTCATGAATTAATATTATAAAACTTTATTATTAATTTTAATACAATAAACTTAAGTAAAATAGCATTTACACAAATAAATATAAAAGAAATAAAATTTTTTTTTGTTTCCAAACCAAAAATAGAATCATTTTTTTTTAATAAAAAAAAAGTAACTTTTATAAAATTAATTAGCGTTAATTAGCACTTAACAGACTATGGTTCTGTTTTTCAATTTTTATTTTAAGGAATTAAATGTAAACAAATATCTTAATGTAATAGGATAAAATCATAACGTATAATTTTTTTTATTATTAATGATTTGATTTCAAATAATTTTTTAAACGGGATGGTATAGTAATCCTAAGTAATAAAATAAAAATAAATAAATACGTTTAAATAAAAATAATAATCTTAAGTAATAAAGTAAAATTAAATAAATGCGTTAAGTTAACAAGGTTAAAAACTTTAAATAGCACACACGTACACATAATCTAATTATGCAAGAGCTAATTTTCAAACTTAATAAAAAATAATAATTTTCTCTAAAAACCGCAAACAAGGTTAAATGTAAAGAATCGAGTACTCGCTGACTTCTAGCTGCCAGTGGCCTAGAGCAATGCTGGAACACCGAATACTCAATTCTAAGAGAACAGTTCAAAACAAAAATTAGTATTACAGAAAGGTAGTGTCAGGCGAATTGAATATGTTTTCTTTAAAAAAAAAAGGGGAAGGTGTAGTGATTGACCATAAGGGTTACACTATACTTATATAACATTATCAGTGGAGACAGTGGACTGTATTGTGTTACTCAGTAACTTTGATGATGATGAAAATGTTGATTGCAGATGTATGGAAGCAACCTGAATTCTTCAATCTCAATAACGTTGAATTTGTGGTCACGTACATTCAACAGGCAATATAATTATCCTCAACATCGACGCCCGTCAAATATAACCACCTTGACAATGATAAGCATAAATAACTCAGGAACTATTCTCAGTAATAACGACGAGCATAAAATAATCAGGAACTATATTTGATATCGGCAATGATGACGATTCAGTACAAGTAATCTCACTAATAACGATGACCATAAAATAAATCAGGAGCTATATCTCAATAATAACGATGTGCATAAATTTATCAGCAATGACGACGATAATAACGATGAATATAAAACAACTCAGGAACTATATGTCAATAATAGCGATGTGCATAAATTTATCAGCAATTACGACGATAATAACGATGAATGTAAAATAAATCAGGAACTGTATCTCAACAGTAACGATGAGTATAAATAATCAGGAGCACTATATGTACTATCAGCATTGACGAAGATTCAATATAAGTAATCTCAATAATAACGATGAGTATAAATAATCAGACACTAACTGTATTATTAACATTGACGACGAACAATATAAATAATCTCAATAATAACGATGAGCATAAATGATCAGGAACTAACTATATGTATTATCAGCATTGATGACGAACAATATAAATGATCTCAATAATAACGATGAGCATAACTGATCAGGAACTAACTATATGTATTATCAGCATTGACGACGAATAATATAAATGATGAATTCAACACCGTGGTCACAGAATATATTTATCAAAGCTATATAATCCTCATCAGCATCGACTACCGGCAGCTGTAACCACTGTAATAACGATGAATGCGAACAAGATCCGGAACTAAAATGTATTATCAGTAATGACGAAGATTCAATACAAATAATTTCAACAATGATGGATTCAAAACCGTGGTCACAGAATATATTTATCAAAGCTATATAATCCTCATCAGCATCGACTACCGGCAGCTGTAACCACTGTAATAACGATGAATGCGAACAAGATCCGGAATTATCCTTCAGCATTGACGACCGGCAGATCCACAGCACCATAGCATTATCACAACAAACAAGAAACACAGCATGCCATTACTAAACTGTATGTATATATATTTGTCTACACTAAACTCCTTTACATCCAATAAACACTTTTTATTTTAATTTTAATTTTAGTGACAAGAAAACATTACTTAGAACAATCCCGAACAACAACTGAATACAATAATATATATGTGAAGCAAGAGAGCTAGCGTCAAAAATGTCTCTCTTATATACTATAAATTTGTCAGTGAAGACAACCCAACAACAATACATTCCACACTCAATAAGTTAAATACTAAAAAAAACTACTGAATGCAGCCAAGTAAATATTCAATATTGAGTGGAACATATTGTTGTCAAATTGACATATCGCTGAAGTAAACAATAACAATAACATTTTCAAGTAAGTGGCTTAATTAAATACTTTGAATTAAATTACATTAATATTATTTTGAATTAATGACTTAAATATTACCTTGAATCAAATGACATTAATTTAAATTACATTAAACATTATTTTGAATTAATTTCTTAAATATTACCTTGAATCAAATGACATTAAATATGATTTTGATTTAAATTACATTAAACATTATTTTGAATTAATTTCTTATATATTACCTTGAATCAAATGACATTAAATATGATTTTGAATTAAATTACATTAAATATTATTTTGAATTAGTTTATATTATTATTATTTCAAATGAATTACTATCACTAATGTTTTGACCTTTACCTCTTTTAGGAATGTAAGCAACGTTTGGACAATTCAACGTTCCGGAAAGTAAAGCAATGGATAGGATAAGTCAAGCAATATATTTCAATTTTTTTATCATCCAATTTAAATTACTTTTGAAGTTATACTTCTTTGCGCTCGTTGTAAATATTTTGATGGGGTGTTAATCGAGAAACCGCGTCACGCTTGTTTAAATTATATTTTAACCTTTATGCTGTATGGTAATAAAGACGAAATTAGTAAATCAACCTTATGCTGTATGGTAATAAAGGCGAAATTACTAAATCAATCATATTTTATAATAATAAAACATTATTCGCTTAGGCTTCGGACAATTTACGGTATTTAAATTTATCGATAAAGTAGTCTTTTAAGCTTATTGCTATTGTCTTTGAATACCACCGTTCTAATTAATATCATTTTGACATTTCATTTTCCTTCATAAGATTCATGGTGTTCCTTCATAAGATAATAAAATTAAATGATTGTTAGAAAAATATACAAATTTGGTTTAACTTTAATTAATTGTGCAAATTGTTTAACTCTAATGGGCAAATAAAAAGAAAAATGGCTAAAATATTAAACCAAATTATTAAAAAAAATACAAAATATTTTCTCCCAGCCAACTGCAATTTTTCTAATGAAATGAATTTTTTGATGAAGAATGTCTAACAATATAATAAAACTCCAAAAATAAATTTAAACTATAAATAATATGAATTTGCTATAGAAGTAAAAACATTAAAATGACAATTAAGGTCTTATGGTCTTTTTTTAATGTCATTAGAAATTTAATGTCTTTCGCTCTACTTTGCCGACATATGGATGCATTCAATGTAAGTTAAGGACTTAAGGTCTTAAAATAACCTTAATTTGAACAAGGCATTAGTTATCTTTGATCAATTTTTTTTCACTTTTCGGAATTATCATTAAAAGGAATAGTTAATGTATAATGTGACAAACAAATATGTACATTTATATGAAAATTATGTTAAATTATTTTTTGACAAGTACATATTTCTAATTTACAACAAATATGTTCTTATGGTTTGCAATTATATAATATATGTACATATTTCTATGCATTAGCACCAATACGATACATTTAAGCATTGCTTATATATGATTAAACAAACCTGCTTGCATTAGCAGAACTGCCCTCACATGTTCCAAAAATTGGAAATTGACGTTTCTCTTCCTCTTCTTAGAAACATTGATTAACCAAGAATTTGCATTGGAATCTTAGTACCGAAGAAAAAGATTATGAACAATATCAAAGCTACAGGTTTAAAGTGTTTTACTTATTGAGTGAAATATGCTTCTCCATTACTTTCAAAACTATTATTGTTATTGCAAGAGATCTATAAAATATATGCAAATATGTAAACAAATTACAAATGGTGTGATTTGACTGTTTTAATAATAATATATAAGTCTGAATTTACAAATGAAATTAGTCTTATTATTATTTTTTCCAATTTTTGTTTTAAGTTGTGGGAAGGAATGTCGAAATAAGACGATGACCATAAAGCGATAAAACCCATTAAACGAAAATATTCACTAAAAATGGTGGTATTCTTTAACCGGCCGGCGTATGCATCAATGTAGTAGAGTATTGCAGACAATCGATAAAATATATTTGCAAATTGCAATACAACCCTCTTCAAAACAGCAAAATTTCTGGATTGATAAATGATAAGTCTACATGATATAGGACGCTAAACCAATAGCAATGAACCATGGTGTACCTATTTTGTATGACGAGTACGGTGGTTTCGGTAATTGACAATTGTGACATCCAATAAACAAATATATTTACGCTCACCTACTTGTTCGTGACACATTGAATTATTTGAATTAAATCTTTGGAATAAAATTTTAATTTTTTTCTAACCTTAATCTTTTGCCATCTACATTTATAAAAATTATTTAATTATTATTTGTCTGTCAAATGTGTTTTAATTTTATAATACATTTAATATGTAAATATATCTATAGCTTTAGAGACATTTACTTAATGGCTTTTGCTGACTGTAAAATGATACTATTACATTTTTTTCAAACTTTTTATATACATATTACTAATAAAATAAGTTAAATTAAATGACATTAAAAAAACTATAGGAGAATTTACTCAAAAAAAACAGTTTTCAACCACTTTATCTGGGAAGCACGGAAATCGCCGTGCGGGTACCTTCTAGTAATTAATAATTATTAGTTTTTTGAATAATATTTTTTTTGAATAATATTTTTTTTTTCTTTTTGGATAATACTTTTTTTTCGAATATTTTTTTTTTAATTTTTTTGAAAATTTTTTGACTAAGAAAACTAAGAAAAATCGACGATTATACGTTCTTATACTTTTTGAATAATAATTTTTTTTTTGAATAATATTTTTTTATTTATTTTTTGAACAATATGTTTTTTTTTTGCTTTTTTTTTTGAACGATATTTTTTTTTTTGTATTATATTTTTTTCTTTTGAATAATATTTTTTTTTTTGAATATTTTTTTTTTATTTTTTTTTTTTGAATAATAGTTTGGTTTTTTTTAGTTATTTTTTTTTAATGTATATCTATCTGTCTGTCTGTGTGCGTGTGTGTGAGCGAATGGCCAAAGAAGTATAACTTCCACCGTCTGGTCCGACGCAGACCCTACTTTTATGTTATATTTTCTTAAAATTTGAATGGGGTTGGGTTGATGCTCTTTTATTTTTCTTTACAGGGAATTTACTTTACGCGAACAATCAGCATTAAAGTATATTCATAAAAACATATCATATTCCAAGCGCCTGGCGCTGCAGTTTCTTACGAAAGAAATTGAAAGAATAAAACTAATATATATTCAGTGTACGTGATGTTGTTAATAGAGAAAGTTACACTCAAATAGTGGCCTGAGTTATATAGTGTTATATATTGTTATGTGTTACAATGTAATTACATTAAGTAAATGTAATAAATAACCAAATAAATAATGTAATAAAAAATATATAATATGATGTTTAACGTGTAGTAAGCGGAACCTCAACATACTTAAAATAATAAACGAATACAATCCATTATATTAATATAAGTATGATTTCACTATTAACTACAAACCAGTCATTCTAAATAATAATAAACATTTATTAACTTTAAGTAAGGAAGTAAATGAATTTCAAGTATTGCAAAACCAAAAGCAAAATAAAAAAAAAGAAAGATTTACTTCCATCAACACCTTTGAACGTATGTTGATGTGGGACCTTGGTCTTAAAAGGTTTTTATGTGTTGTTGTGACACATATTGTAATTCCTACTACACAACACATTTTATTTAAAAAATAAAAAATGCATGAAAAACATTTCAAATTAACCAATTTAAATTTGGTAAATGGTAATATCTTCCATTTTAATCATTATTTTAGCTATTTAGTTTTTATATAGAAAAATTATTAAATGTAAATCAAATAAACATTTTATCCAAAATGAATCAAATTAAAATCAAGTAGAAGATAATACAATAGACGACGAACAACAGCCGTCTATCGCACCTGTGACGAAGGAGATCCCAAACACAAACTTTTCGTGCTCATTTCTTTACTTTTACTTTCCTCCGTCACAAGGTGCCCGACACTAGATTTGAATCCACAATTTTTATTGTCTCATGACATTGGACCCATTTCTCAGAACCAAGTTTCAGTTTTTCTAATAATTAAAATGCCATTTATTTAAATTACAACCATTCCCATGTTTCAGTTTTGCAATCTTGCCAAACATTTTTATTAAATTAGATTAAATTTAAACGGTCTAAAAATTCTCCAATTTCGTTGTTTTCACATTAAAACTAAAACTCAGTTTTGATGTTTGTTTTTGCTAAGTTCAATGTTTTTTATGAAACTTGATAAATTCTTTATTTTAATTGTTGGAAATCGTAACTTTCCCACAGTTTTTTTTGTGGATCTCTGGAATTTTTTGAATTTTAAAACGAGAAGGTGCAAATTAATATTTGGTGTTATAATTATTTTTGAGTTAATTTTTTTGGATTAAGTGAAAATTAAGTCAAATGAGAAAATTAATGAATTCATGGCAAAATTCAAATAAGTTGATTAAAGATTTTGTTTGTAACGAAGTAGTCTGGGGCTCAACGTAGCAGTTGTGTAATTTCCTGATTTAGTGTTGCACTACTTTCTCGCACGCATCGGATTTGTATTGGCGGAGACTTTCATAATTGTTGCGCGACCTGCTATGCCACTTCCTTTAAACATATTCTCTGATACTTGTTTCCGTGGTCGTCAGCTGCAGTGGTTTCCGTTGAAAAATTGTCATAACCCAGTTGTGTGCTGTTTCCCAATGTAATTTTCTATATTCAATTGGTATCAGCATAAAACAGTTGTACAATATCATTAGTTCGTAATTGTGTTGTTTCCATATAGATTTCCTACCATCGTTTTATAATTAATGTTTTTTTTTAACATAATTTAGTTGTACAGATTCATTAATGGGGTTTCAGTCAGCAAAATATGCTACCAGTTAATTCTACCATTTTTAGAATATAAATAGAACGCGATAGATAGATTAGGTCTCTTGTTGCATTTTGAAAATTCTCTCGTGAATATCAGCAAAAAAATGGTTTTCCTTGACTGAATTCACGTTTTGATTATTAATTTAAGTAGTGAAATTTTTAATTAAATCAATTAGTATAATAAAATAGTTAATTAGATCAATTTTTTTATTAGTGTAATTTACTAGTGCAAACATTTATATGTTTGTGCCGCGTAGTATAATTTATAACCAAAAACTCTCTCATTGCTATTATTACTCTTATTGCATGTATTGGTTGTGTAAATTCGATCGAAAAGAAAAAATCGGTACGGATTAGTTTTGAATTCACGTATTTTTTGACTTAATTAAAAAATCATACAATTTTTTTTCCAAAGTTCCGATTAAATAGTGCAGTTAGCCGCATGTTTTTTCTTTATTATTACAATTGGGGCATTACAAAGTTTAAAATCTAAAAACAAACAAGAAATTTTTACATGTTTTGTGCCGTGTTAAGAAAATCAAAACAACATTCATATGAATCAATCATAATTCGACTTTTTGTCTAAAGGCGAGTATTCGATTCAATGTCTAAAAAGTTGACAGCTGTTTTTGATTTTTGACGTAGATACGTAGCATGTTTTTGCGGAAACAAAAAAATTATTTTGAAATATAGCCACCAAGGAAACAAAAATTTGGAATACACTGTACTATTTTGGTAAATATTAATGGTAGTTTCTTTTCGTACTGCTTATATATATAAAAAAAATCTGTGATAATAGTTTTATGAACTGTGATAAATGTAAGTTATAATCGTAACCTATAAATAGTGTACCTCGGTGTTATGATAAATTACAAATTTAGCAGTTTTTGTGTTTTCTTATGAACTGTGATAATTGTTAGTTGTAATCCTAACAAAGAAAAATTATTGAAACTCTTTTTAATATAAGTTACCAATTTAGTTTTTGTGTTTCTTTATGAACTGTGATAATTGATAGTAGTAATCTTAACAAAAAATTCATTTACAACTCTGTGTTGATATAAATTATAAATATACGTGAAAAAAAAAAATTCAAACCAAAAACAAAAGAATTTTTCTGACATTAACTGTTACCTAATAGAAATCAAAGATATAAATTGCTGGTGGAGATAATCGGTGTTAACTCGCGCATCAGGGTGGAGTGACCTAGTGAACAGGTCGGGGAGATAAATTATAATTACCTTCAGATATCTTACCGCATGCTACATCCCGTGTGCTGAATTTCTGGATACGTTTCCGGGGTAGCCATTTTTTTTGGTGTGAGGATATACGTTGTTATCAGCCCATCTGCTGAGTTTCTTTGTTGATGCATTTCCGGTAATAAATACAAAAATTAAGAGAATCACTGCTATCATCTACAAGTTGGATTGAACCAGTTTCTTTGCAACATCATTGAGACTCTGAGTGCGGAACTTACCGATTTATGAGCTGGTTAAAGATGAACGACTGAATTGAACTGCGGGAGTGGGATCTGGACCATCCATGGGGTGAGTCGTTTTTAATATATATATATATATATATATATATATATATATATATATATATATATATATATATATATATATATATATATATATATATATATATATATATATATATATATATATATATATATATATATATATATATATATTTATATTGTTGTTATTTATTAATTAAGATTTAAACAAGCAAAAAACTGTATATTAACTGTAATGAAAAATATTATTATTATATGATTATAATTAACTATTATTAATATATAATTAAATGTTTATTATTGTTTTTAATTGTATAAAAAAATAAAATAAAGATATATAATTAAATTGGTAAATTTCAATTTATTTGAATGGATGAAAATATTATTTTTTAATTATTTCAGTAATGATACGGTTGTTTTTTTTCAGCATGTTAAATGTCAACCAGCACAAAAAAGGTTGAACAAACTATTTGAGAATAGCAATTAGAGCATAATCTCGTTACAATTGTGGGGATGAGGAACACGACCCGAAAAATAAGAGATCACAAACCGGGATTTTGAGAACCCAAAAAAAAACAGATGTGAAGAAAATATCAATTTTTAAATGCAGAAAAACATCAATGGCACCATTTGAAATAGACAAAAGAGCAGAAATGCTTCATCGTATATGTTTTTATAGCCACTATGCTGCATATACAGTTAGACATTGTACAATTAGTGTTTAATGTCTATTTTTTAATCTTAAAAAAGTAAATCTTTTTCATCAAATTTGGATTAAATACAACTATGATTCGTTGTATTGAAACATACAAATAACAGGCTAATGTTCAATAGCCGCATTATGGAGGTTTTGTGAGCTAGTTCTGCTTCCTTGCAAAGAGATTCGAACAACAATGTTTTCGTGCCGTAGTTGCCACATCCTCTGGTGTTGAATTCAACAATAGGTATACTGTCTGTACAATAAAGAAATCAGAAGGTCGAAAAGAAATAGCATAAAACCACCTGTCAAAATACGACTAACGTCATGTGCAGTATGTAGACTTGCACACGCATTCATTTAAATAAATTTTTAAACTGTCCCAATTACTGGTTATTGCTATAAATTGCTGTTGATTACATTCGTAGAAGTGAGTCTTATCATCTAAAAAATTTAATAGAAACCCTCTGGGTGGTTGTTGTGATCACGAATTCTGCCAGGTGACGTTTGTGGAATTGAGGTGGGTTGTCGGGAAGTCGGGACTTGACAGGTCAAACAAATAAACCGTTTGCATTACCAGCAAATGCCGGCATCTTGATAACTCATCCTATATTCCTCATTACCCAACTATAATATTACGTGCTTCGCGTTACTTAAGTTCTGTTTAACATGTATCTAAATAATCAGTTGCAAATATGATCAATCTTTTATCGTCCAGCGTGTACTTGCCTAAACTTGTGCATACTTACCAACTCTGTGCTGCAGCTTGGGGGTTGTTGACGTGCTAGGACCCGGTGTGTCTCAACTGGGGAACTTTTACTGCGAGACATGTCAGGTTACACAAATCTTAATACAGTGGACAACAAAGCTCTAGCTTCATCGGTCAAGAATATAGGATGCTGATGAAATCAAAACAACGCAAATACAAAAAATGAACTTTTTTATTATTACAAAAATACAACATACATCATTTTCAAATTCATTCATCACGGGTACAACGTCTCTAATTTTCGCGAATCTTTTATCATTGTTACTCAAGATCTTATTATTCAATTCATCAGTTCGAGTATCTTATCTAAATATCATCATCGTGATCATTTTTTTTATTAATCCTTGCTAAATATCATATCTGCTACTTATCTGCGTTTACCAAAACTCTGTTGTGATCACGAATTCTGCCAGGTGACGTTGGTGGAATTGAGGTGGGTTGTCGGGAAATCGGGACTAGACAGGTCAGACAAATAAACCGTTTGCAATACCAGCAAAGGCCGGTATCTTGAAAACTCACCTCACTCACCGAATATAGGGTGTCGTCCAGCGTGTACTTTCCTAAACTCATTATTTACTGATATCATTGTGGTTGTAATTTGCTTACATTTTAATGTATATAACCTAATATACATTACTATTTCAATTTTTTTATCAGGCGAAAATAAAGATAATGAAATGATGACGTAGCTTGCATTTTATAAAAAAAATATATCATATTTAACGTAATCATATTACTTTCCTTTGTAAAGTTTTTTTTCTGTTATACATTTAAATGAGAAAAAAATGAAACACATATTCTCTTGCCAATGTTTTTTTATGCTTTAATACTTCAAAAAAACTTTGTTGTGCGTTTCGATGATAAACGAATGAAAGAGACATAATGACCATGAATCAACTTTTGTCTTTTTTAGTCTTAAAAACAAAATAATATTTACGTTAGCGTTTTGCTTAATTTGAGTCAGTTAGTTTTTTGATTTCAAACCAAAAGGTTTTATATTTTTGAAAGTTAGTTTTTTGATTTCAAACCAAAAGGTTTTATATTTTTGAAAGTTAGGTTTCGATTTCAAACCAAAAATATTTATATTTTTGGAAGTTAGTTTTTGATTTCAAAAGAAAAGGCATTAAATATTTAATTCGGCTCATAATTTATTAAAGTAGTTATTGTTGATTTCAAACCAAAAAGTTTTATATTTTTGGAGAGTTAGTTTTTTGATTTCAAAGAAAATTTATTAAATATTTAATTCAGTTCGTGTTGAAATTAAATAAAATTTCGTTAGTTAAGGATTATATTATACAAATTGATTTATTGAAAATTAAAATATTTGTGTTGATAAATTTGTTCTGATTAATAAAAAGTTTGTTTTAAACTAAAGAAAAAAGGAATTTACATCTTGAAAAGTAATTCAATCCTGAATTTGTCGTTGAACTGTTTCTTTTGGTGTTAAATAAAGTGGAAAATTAAGAATTTCAAGCATACCTAATACTTGATATTCAAGAAAGCGGAACACATATATCTTTGCCGAAAGAATTTTTTGACATGCAATTAAATATGCTTGCATGGCACATTGTACGCTTGAATACATTGGTGATGTAGTTATTGGTTCAGGACCATCAATCGAACCAACATTATATGCAGATAATATATTTGATTTTCCGTTCGATTTAACAGTATAGAACGTATAGTGTTATTATAATAATAAAATTAACAATAGCTTCGATAAAGCATATATGCAGAAGAGTTGTCGGTTTACCGGGTGATAAAATTATAGTTCGAACATTTAACATCATCCGTCATCATCATGTTCATTTAACATTTAATTTCAACCCATTTTCAAATGGGTCATAAACATAATTCAAAAGTTGGATACAATTATGGAATGGATGAAAACAATTTCGACGAAACCTAAGATCTAGACAATTTCTGGGAAACATAAATACAAAAATTAGAA